>JAPVLO010001026.1:0-274261 GCA_027257055.1 Cephalopachus bancanus | reverse complement strand
GATCACGGGATCGGTTTCACATCCTCCGTGTCTTAGCTACTGTTTCCATTGCTGATCTGGGCCACCCTGCCAGAGCCCCGCGTCACTCCTGGCTACCCCAGGCATGGCTCACATGTGCCCACCGCCCCATCCCTGGGGTCCGGGCCCACGCACCTGCATGCTGGCCCCAACACATCTCACGTGCTCTCGCACGAGCTCTGTTGTCCCCTCGGACCTCACTCACACGGCTCAATTAGGGGGTGGCGGAGAATTTCAGGGGCCACGGCACAGCACTGAACCAAGCATGAGGTCCTTTCAAGAGCAGGACCCTGGTCACATGTAATGGTCGGCCACTCAAGGGAGGCTGCAGGCCAGTCTCTGGCCCGAGGGCAACGCTCACGGGTAACACACAAGAGTTTGACTTCTAGAAGGGGAGCTTGCTCGCAGAGGACAATTCCGACTCAGCTGGAGACTCAGAGCAGACTATGGCTCTTAGAGGTGGAGCCAATCCCTCTCTGCAGGTGTCAAATGAGCACCATCTCCCAGCGGTGGAGCAGAGACCCTGGTTGGCCCATCAGGCAGCTTCCGGACCTGTCCCCTAGGGAAGGCTCACACGTCCTCACCTTGGCTTCTCAGCCACTGGCTCTGTCACCTGGAGCTCTTCCCTTGTCCACTGTCCCCGGGGACACACCTGAAGTGAGCCTTGGGGAGGATGCTTTTCTGGGAGGTTCTGGGGTGCAGGCAGCCTGCTACCTACTGGTGCTGAATTGGGACCCCCGAGAGGTTGCTGTTGGGTTGCGTCAGTCACTGGCTCTGGCAGGCCCAGCTCGGAGTTTCTCTGGCAACGCAGCTGCCTCTGGAGGTTAGCTGGCTTCTAGCTAGCCACTATACGAAAGTCACATGCATGGTGGCTCTCAGAGTCTGTGTCTCCTCTTCAGGAGGCGAATTCTGGGCTGCCTGCGGATGCTTTCTTGGCCTGTGAGGTTCCGCACGACCAGACTCCCTCTCCACGGAGGCTTCAGGTCTTGGGCAGAGAGCACCATCCTCGGAAGCAGTGCGCTTCTTCTTGGTTCTGCCTGCAGGATGCTGGCTCCAGCCCGAATGCATCCTCCTCTCACAGGACTCTTCCAAAAGTGGTCAGAAACCGCCAACACGCCCTAGCACGTTGACCCTTTCTACCATTGCCCTCGACACTCTGGTGATGGTCAGTGTCTGCTGCCTTCCAAGGCCCTGTGGGAGGCTAGGGTTTTATCTTGTCCCCTTGCCTGAGGAATCAGTCCCAACTGAAAAGTGCATCCGTGGAAAGTGTCCACTGTGAAGAGTTTACAAGATGGTGTGTAGCAGCCAAACTACCCCTGGAAAAACCCGCAGAACACTTCTGTCATGCCCTAGAGATGCTGGTTGACCCTCTGCAGTTGATTCTCCTCTTGACTCCCGCCTGGGGCAGACCCACCTCCTTTCTTGCCCCCGGATTCGTCTGCGTGGCGTGGACAAGAGTCCCCTGGTACGCAGTCTTATGTGACTACTTTCACGTGGCACCGTGGCATTAAATCCACCCACATCATTGCAGCTTGCTCTCTTTATTGGACGAGCCTCGTGGGGTAGTTTCCGGTTCTTGCCTCTAGTGAACACAGCCGCTGTGAGCATCCACGCACAAGGTGTTCCATGGACACTGGGGTTTCCTTTCCCTTAGAGCAACATGGAGGGAGGCGTGAAATGACGGGCTTCGTTGGCAGACGTGGGTTCAAACTTTGTGAAACCAGTGGGGAGGGGGGCACCATTTGTCCCCCGCTAGCCAGGATCGGGAGCCTTCATTCCTCCACATAGGTGCCAAGTCTTCATGTGGCCATCCTTCCTCACTGTCACCCTCCGAATGAGCATGTGGGGGCCTCTCCTTGTGGGTGTCACATGCAGTTCCCTGACGCTAAGTGATGCCAGTGCCGGTGTAGTAGAGGGTGCAGGCCCGCCAACAGACTGGGTCACTCGTCATAGTGCAGGAGAGATGAGCAGCACACACCAGTCCCTGGAGCAGTCAGGCACTGGGCTGGTGGCACAACCGGCAGGGTGAGGCCTGGGGCTCTCCCAAGCCAGCTGCCACTTCTTCTATGGCTGGAAAGAGGGCTCAAGGCATAGGCAACAGGGAGGTATGAATGGGGTGGGTTGTGACCTGCCCTCCTTCGCTGGTCCCAGCTCCATGGCTTTAAACGCAGCTCCAGCCTCTATTGCTTTCTTCAGGACATGGGATGCTGTGGTGGACACGTGCACAGTAATGCCGTTGTGGGCAAGGGCTGTGTTCATGCCTGTCCTCTTCCTTGCCCTGGGGATCAGGGGCCCTGGACCTCCTGGGGCGGCACTCGGGGCCAGCTTTCCTCACATGCCAGAACCTGTCTGGAGGTCTCAGCGGCCAGAGACCTCAGTGAGAACGTCTCTGCCAAGGGTACGAAGTCTGACAATTTCGTGAGCTTGCCCCCATGCGCTTACGTGGCAGCACCAGACAAGCAGCTCAGTAAGGCCTCATAACCTTGGTACATCAGCGTCTCACAGCTGTGTTCGTGTCGACATGTGGCGGTCGGTGTCTTGCCGAGGGACCTTCATTATTGTTGTTGCGTGTTTCTTGTGTACCATCCCAAGAGTGTTGGACTTGAAGTAAGCAATGAACAAACATTGCTTTTCTTGTTAAACTGGACAAGAGTGGAAGTGAAATCAGGGACGTGCTAGTCCAAGTTTATGGGGATGATGCCATGAAGAAAATGACAGCGTACAGAAGGATTCAATGTTTTTCTGAGGGCAGAGAAAACGTCACTGATGAAGAGAGGTCAGGATGGCCAGTCACGAGCAGAACTGACGAAAACATGGCAAAAAAAATACATCTAATTGTGAATGGAAATCGCGAGCTGACTGTGAGAAGCATAGAAGACCAAATAAACATTGATAGAAAAAGTTAGAAAAACCTGAACCGAAAATCTTGGCATAATAAAGGTGTGTGCAAAAATGGTCCCTAAGGAGCTCTTGGATGACGACAATGCACCAGCTCACACAGCACTGTCTGTGAGAGTGTCTTTAGTCAGCAAACAAATAACTGCATTGAAACACCCTCCCTAGTCACCTGATCTGACCCCCAGTGACCCCCCCCGAAGATAAAGGGAATATTGAAAGGAAGCCTTTTTGATGACATTCAGGACTTCAAGGGTGATACGATGACAACTCCATTCCAGAATAAGAGTTCCAAAATTGCTTTGACAGGTGGACTAAGCACTGGTGTCAGTGCATAGCTTCCCAGGGGAGCCCTTCGAAGGTGACGGTACTGATATTAAGCAGTGAGATACAGAACGATTTTTCTAGGATGAGTCCATGAACTTAACGGTCAGATCTTGTATTCAGGCAGCGTATGCCGTGATCCTGTCAGTGATGACCACTGGAGACAGTGTGAAAGCTTGCACTTCCATCCCCATCGCATCCAGCAAGGATACTGGCATCTGGCATTCTGTGAAACCATGACACCAACATACTGCTGTTGTGATTTGGAAGCCTGTGTTGTTTCTCGTGATTCACTATGAGTTCTATTTGCTTCTGGGTGATGAGACAGTTTACAAGAAGACACCAGACATCTTCGTGCCTGTGGCTGGTCCTGTTCCTGCTGTTGAATTCAGGGCTTCACTTTTCCATTTGGCACTGGGCCCTGCAGACTGTGTGTTTCAGTTCTGGGAAAGGAAATGAGCATAAAAGGTGTGTGTGGTTGCTGGGAAGGGGGAGTTGTCTTTAGAAAGGAACAGGCTTGTCTTCCACTGTCTATCTGCCATGCTTGCCCCTCCCCCCTCCCTCCCCACCTCTGGTGAGATAGCACAATAGCTGGGTCCGTTGGAGTAGCCACAACAGCTGGAACTGTCCTGGAGCTAGAGATACAAGTTCCAGGGGAGGTGTGGCACGGCCAAGTCTCCAGCTCTGTCCCTGGGTGACCCCGCTCAGCAGAGGTTCCCACCTGCCAGGGTCCACCTCTTGGCTCACCTCTGTGTGAGAAGCTGACTTGTATCCCCTTGCTGTATTTTTGTATTATTACTTTTATTTTTTAATCATTATTTTTATAGAGATGTGGGGTACAATTCAGGGCTAGGTATATAAATATTGATCATGCAGGTACTCTTGTTGATGAGGTATGCCCCTCCCTCCCCTAGCAGTTTCCCTCAACTGCCAATCCCACCCCCCCTGACAGTTTCCCACTACTGCCAATCGCTTTCTTATACTATTATAATTGTTCAAGGTCAGCTCGTGAGTGAGAACATATGGAACTCAGTTCTTTGTTTCTGTGATAAATCACTGAGTATGATAGACTCAAAATCCATCCAGGTTGCTGCAAAGTACATATATTTGTCCTTTATGGCTGCATAAGATTCCATTGTGTATATGTGCCACATTTTTAAAATCAAGTCCAGCTTTGATGCGCAAAATGGTTGGTTCCACGATTTGGCTATTGTGAATAGAGCTGCAACAAACATATGTGTGCAGGTATCTTTTTCGTAGAATGATTTGAGTTCCTCCGGGTATATTCCCAATAGGGGAATTGCTGGGTCATATGGAAGGTCAATTTCTAGTTCTTTCCGAAATTGCCACACTGTCTTCCAAAGAGGTTGTACTAGTCTGCATTCCCACCAGCAGTGTAGAAGCGTTCCTTTTTCTCCACATCCTCGCCAGCATCTGTTGTTGTTTGTTTTATTAATGATGGCCATTCTTACTGGGGTTGGGTGGTATCTCAGTGTGGTTTTGATTTGCATTTCTCTGACGATGAGTGAGGCTGAGCACTTTTTCATGTGTCTGTTGGCTGCCTGTATATCTTCTTTTGAGAAAGGTCTATTCATGTCTTTTGCCCACTTTTTAAAGGGGCTGTTTGTTTTTTTCCTTTCAGCGCATTTGAGTTCCTTGTAGATCCTAGATGTTAGGCCTTTGTCAGATATACAGTTGGCAAATATATTTTCCCATTCTGTGGGGTGTCTCCCTGCTCTCTTGATGGTTTCTTTTGCTTTGCAGAAGCTCATTAGTTTGATGAGGTCCCACTTGTCTATCTGACTTCTCAAGGTATTGGCCTTTAGGGTTGTGAATAGGAATTGGTTCCCAGTTCCAATTTCCATAAGGGTGTCTCTTGTGCTTTCTAAGATTCTTATAGTTTGGGGTTTTACGTTTAGGTCTGTGATCCATTTAGAGTTAGTTTTTGTGTATGGGGATAGGTAGGGGTCCTGTTTCAATCTTCTGCATGTGGCCAGTCAGTTTTCCCAGCACCATTTACTGAATAGGTTCTCCTCTCCCCAGTGGTTGTTGTTGTCAAAGATGAGTTGATTGTGCAAAGACAGTTGCATTCCTGTACACCAACAACAAGCAGGCAGAGACCCAAATAAATAGCACAATCCCATTCACAATAGCCACCAAAAAAAAAAAAGAAAAGAAGTACCTCGGCATCTTCCTAACCAGAGGAGTGAAAGACCTCTACAAAGAAATCCAAGAAGACACAAACAGATGGAAAAATATTCCATGCTCATGGGTAGGAAGAATTAAACATTGTTAAGATGTTCATCCTACCAAAGGCAATCTACAGATTCAACGCAATACCGATTAAGTTACCAGCATCTTTCTTCTCCGACCTGGATATGACAATCCAGAAATTCATATGGAAACATAAGTGACCACAAATAGCCAAAACAATCCTTAGCAAAAGAAACAAAGCAGGAGTTATCACACTTCCAGACTTCAAACTTTGCTGTAAGACTACAGTAATCAAAACAGCCTGATATAAGCACATAAACCAATGAAACAGGATAGAGGTTCCAGAAACAAAGCGTCTTGCTGTATTTTAAGGTCTCTCTCATAGCTATTTTGTCAGAAAATCAGGGCCTGGCAGAAAGGACATCTTCCATATCTCTTCCCTGAATGCCCGAGGTTCCAACTGGTGTAGTCATGTGGATGCCCTGTAAGTACCCGGCCCAGGTGGACATAGGGAACCTACTGGAACCAGGGTTTCAGGAGAGAGGAATCACCATCACAGAACCTAGTGACTGTGTCTTCTGCTGGCACCATCCGTGTAGAGTCTTCCTCTCTGAGAAACAAAGTCCTATGGCTGGGGGGGGCAGAGGTGCCTGGGGCCCTTAACTTGGAGGTGGCCCTGTGTCCACTGGCCTGCCAGGTGCCGGTTGTCTTCTTTGTCTGAAAGGGGCTCAGATGTTCAGATGGACAGAAGAGCTACCCCAGGAGTCAGGCAGGAGTAAGGGCAACATTGCCTTGGGGGTGTCTCTGCAAGGCACAAGTTTCCCAACAGGAGGTGACTCACCAGGACTTATGTTTGAGGAAGGGGGAAGCACTTAAATCCAGGTCCCTATCCCTGCCCCACTTTGGAAATTCCTTTCTGCCCTCCAGATCCAGGGACCAGCAGCCTTCGCTTTTGGGAAAAGCATATTCTCACTCATATGGGAGCTTAAAAAGTTGATCTCACGTTGGTAGAGTGTAGTATGATGGTTACCAGAGGCTGGGAAGCGTGGGGGGATGGGGGTGAAGAATTTGGTTTATGGGTACAAACATACAGTTAGATAGAAGCAAAAAGTTCTAGCATTCAATAGCACAATAGGGGGACTGTAGTTAACCATGATTTATTGTGTATTTCAAGATAGCCAGAAGATATGAAATGTTCCCAACACACACAAAAAATCATAAAAGTTTGAGGTGACGGATGTCCTAAATACCCTGATTTGACCTTTACACAGTGTAGGCTCTATCAAAATACATGTACCCCCCCAGACATGTACAATTGCATTATTCACATCTTATCAATAACATATTTTCAGAATGACTATTTAATACCATCCCAGATATTTAAAAAAATAGATATTCCCAAAGAAAAGAAAAAGTCTCAGCAGAGGTCAAGATCCCAATAATAAAATGTGTGCGTTCTGGGGGGCAACAGTCAATATTCTCACAGTTTTTCCTCATCATCTGTAACTTGGTTGGCGTCTGCAGTGATGCCTTCTCACCCTCCGACATCTGCATCACGCTCAGGTACCACCAACAGCCCTGAGTGTGCACCTAGCAGAGATAGGATAGAAGCAGCATGTAGACGTCTGTCTCTGTCATTTCATCCTAAGAACAAAAGCCCTATGGTCTAAGAGCCATGTCTCAAAATAAGCTTCGCCACCATAAAATATTTGATCAGAAACCAGGTAATGGCATTAGCTGAAATAAAAGCATTCCAAGTGGATTTCGGGTATAGAGACAGCAGGTTGGAAAGGGATCAGAAATATGCCAAAGGTCATCACAAAGCCATTTAAGAAGAAAGTTCACTCGATTCTGGAAACGAATCACTGGTTACTTTACCTCCCAGGCAGTGCCCCCTTCCCAGTAAGTGCTCCAACCTTTCAATAAGTGCTCCTGCCTCTCAGTAAGTGGTCCTACCTCCCAGGCATTGTCCCTACCACTGCATGCTGCCATTCATCAATATTCTGTATCAGCCGGGTGTGGTGGCTCAAGCCTATAATCTCAGCACTTTAAGAGGCTGAGGCAAGAGGGTTGCCTGAGCCCAGGGGTTCAAGACCAGCCTGGGCAACTTGGTGAGATCTCGTCTCTACAATAAATTTTTTTAAAAAATTAGCCAGGCATGGTAGCACACGCCTGTCGTTCCAGCTGCTTGGAAGGCTGAGGCCGAAGGATCGCCTGAACCCAGCGGGTCGACACTGGGGTGGCCGTGAGCATGCCACTGAACTTCAGCCTGGACGATGGAGTGAGACTCCAACTCAAAGACAGAGAGAGAGAGAGAGAATATTCTCCTGTATCATGGAAATAGGAGCATTGACGCTCAAGAGGAAGCACTTGGCAGGGAAAAGTCACATGTACTTTTCTAGCTTTTAACTTCTTCATTACATATACTCCAATTAAATCATTAAAAAGTCTCCCAGGAGCAGAAACTGTCTTGTAGTTTTTCTGTCCCCCATAATGCTTTGCTAAACACACACTTGTTGACTGAATCTTTAAACTTAACAGGCAAAAAAAGTTGGTCTTTCAATCAACATGATCATATAAACATCACCTCGCTCCTAAATACCAACATAATGGGTATGAGAGAATTGATTTTTAAAAAAGCATTTTGATCAGCCTTCACTTAAATTCTTAGTGGATTCCAATCTTATTCCACTGCGCATGTTATACCAATTTGAATCTGCTTGCTTGATACACAAGGCTGGTAACACTTTATTTCCTTCTCCAATAAGAAAAGGAAAACAAGCTAGGTGCAGTGGCTCACGCCTGTCATCCCAGCTCTCTGGGAGGCTGAAGAGAGAGGATTGCCTGAGCCCACGGGTTTGAGACCAGTGTAGGCAACTTGGTGAGACCTCGTCTCTACAATAAATAAATAAATAATCAGCCGAGTGTAGTGGTGCATGACTGTGGTTTCAGATACTTGGAAGGCGGAGGCAGAAGGATCCCCTGAGCCCAGCAGGTCGAGGCTGCAGTGACCATGAGCATGCCACTGCACTCTAGTCTGGGCAACAGAGGGAGACTCTGACTCAAAACAAAAGAAAGAAAGAAAGAAAAGAAAAGGAGAAGAGATGAAAATAAAGAAAAAGTCCAGATGCAGTGGCTCACACTTGTCTTCCCAGCAATTTGGGAGGTTGAGACAAGAGGATTGCCTGAGTCCAGGGATTCGAGACCAGCCTGAACAACTAGGAGAGACTTCCTCTCTCCAATAAATCAAAAAATTAGCCAGAGTGTGGTGGTGCACGCCTGTATTCCCAGCTACTTGGAAGGCTGAAGCGGAAGGATCACCTGAGCCCATTAGGTCAAGGCTGCGGTGGCCATGAGCATGCCACTGCACTCCAACCTGGGCGACAGAGTGAGAATCCGACTCAAATAAAAAAGAAGGAAAAACAGCCGGGCTCCGTGGCTCAACCTGTAATCCCGTGCCTTTGGGAGGCTGAGGTGAGTGGATTGCCTGAGCCCGCGGGTTCGAGACCTGCCTGGGCAGCGAGACCTCATCTCTACAATAAATCAAAAAATCAGCCGGGCGTGGTAGCGCATGCCTGTAATTCCAGCTACTCGGAAGGCTGAGGCGGAAGGATCGCCGGAGCCCAGCAGGTCGAGGCTGCGGTGGCCGGGAGCGGCCACTGCACTCCAGTCTGGGCGACAGAGTGAGACTCCAACTCAAAAAAAAGGAAGAAAAATAAAGCAAAAAAGAAAAAGAGGAGAAAAAAGAGGGTGGAACCCTGATGATTTTTATTATTGATAAAAACAATATTTACTACTTAAGGTACCTGTACATAAAACAGAGCTCCAGAAATGCAAAGGAATTTTTGTTTGTTTGTTTTTTGGTTTTTGGTTTTTTGTTATTTTTTTTTTTTTTTTTTTTTTTTTTTGAGTCGGAGTCTCACTCTGTCGCCCAGACTGGAGTGCAGTGGCCGCTCCCGGCCACCGCAGCCTCGACCTGCTGGGCTCCGGCGATCCTTCCGCCTCAGCCTTCCGAGTAGCCGGAATTACAGGGATGCGCTACCACGCCCGGCTGATTTTTTGATTTATTGTAGAGATGAGGTCTCGCTGCCCAGGCGGGTCTCAAACCCGCGGGCTCAGGCAATCCACTCACCTCAGCCTCCCAAAGGCGCGGGATTACAGGCTGAGCCACCGAGCTCGGCTTTGCCTAACTGTAACTGATTGGACTAGGGTGACCACTTTTTTTTTTTTTGAGTTGGAGTCTCACCCTGTCACCCAGACTGGAGTGCAGTGGCCGCTCCCGGCCACTGCAGCCTCGCCTGCTGGGCTCCGGCCATCCTTCCGCCTCAGCCTTCCGAGTAACCGGAATTACAGGTGCGCGCTACCACGCCCGGCTAATTTTTTTTTTTTTTCTTTTTTTTTTTTATTGTAGAGATGAGACCTCACTGCCCAGGCGGGTCTCGAACCCGCGGGCTCAGGCAATCCACTCACCTCAGCCTCCCAAAGGCGCGGGATTACAGGCTGAGCCACCGAGCCCGGCTTCAAAGTAATGTTTTTAAAGAGTAATGCTCAGCTACTTACTGTCTATTGAGTTCTGTTACACCAAAGAGTGATCAGCCATTGCCTGAAAATGTATATTCAGGTGCTGTAGCATATATGCAAGAAATGGCAAAGGAGCTTAGGAAGTAAGAGGTGTGACGAGCACATTGGGTAATGCCCAGAGCAAGTGCCTTACCCTAGGACTAACCTTTGTCAGTACAACTCTCCCAGCCTCAATTTCTTCACTCATAAAATGAAGAGGTCAAAGACTCTGACCTCTTAAGTTCCCATCCAAATCCATAACTGGCTGAGCAGGAAAAGTGGTGATGAAGAGGAACGGGATAAGAAAGCTTTGATGAGCCGGGAACAGTGGCTCATACCTGTCATCCCAGCACTTTGGGAGGCAGAGGCTAGGGGCTTACCTCAGCCCATGGGTTCGAGACCAGCCTGGGCAACATGGCGAGACCTCATCTCTACAATAAATCAAATAAATAAATAAATAGTCTACAATAAATCAAATAAATAAATAAATAAACAAATAAATAAATAAATAAATAGGTATGGTGGTGTACAATATTCGTCTCTACAATAAAAAAAATATAGTCGGGTGTGGTGGTGTGCGCCTGTAGTCCCAGCTACTTGGAGGGCTAAAGCAGGTCGAGGCTGCAGTGGCCATGAGCGTGCCACTGCACTCCAGCCTAGGCAACAGAGTGAGACTCCGACTCGAAAAGAAAGAAAGAAAGAAATGAATAATAATATTTGATGAATGGACAGTCAGTTCTGATGTAACGCTTGTTTTGAAAATGCACATTTGTTCCAGCGCAGTGGATATACTAGGGGACAGTTGAACATCGGCCCATTTTCTCATTTGCTTATGAGCAACAGTGAGCAAGTGCAGGGAACTACACCAGGCCAGATACACAGAGCGCATTCGGGCACACACCCAAATATCCGCCAGCTGCCTGGGTTCAACTCACGTGTCACAAGCCACACCCCACATCCGCTGTTCCAGCTGTCCGTCAATTTCAGAAAAACGCTCCTCTCACTAATGCACAAGCTGTGACCCTCAGTAAAGGGAACAGAGCTCATTAGAGAAAACAACTGATTCTAGGGCTAGGGCAGAGAAAGCACAAACTCCAGGTCTTCTTTGTCAAGGTCATGTGCCATTCTTGTAGCACTTCTGCATTTTTAGCCATTTGATGTTTGCAAAACTGCCGTCATGTTCACTGAGTTCCTATCTTCTTTTTGCATGTGGCACTCCAAAGGTTCTGAGTATTGTGACCCTAACCTCATTGCTCCCAACACCTTGTGGCTTAAATTACACATGATTTTGAGGACTATATATGTTGTGTTACAAGCAGAACTGTCTGTATCACCATTTGGGAAAAAAAATCAATAGCCAATTTATCTTTTCAAAAATAACAGATGGGGCAAGCTTCAAGCTAGTTTGCTTCACCATTAAATCAAGTCAGAGAACAGTTTGTGTTTCCTCCAAGCTCTGTCCATTGACTAGGTAGCACTCCAACCGGATAGTTCTAATATTGGAGCCGGAAGGACGTCATCCACTTTGAAATGGTGAATGAAAACATGGTTTTGTCAAGAAACAAAAGAAATAGAAGTCATTATACAAATGATCTTTTTTTGTCTTCAGAGCAACCATGGAGACTGTGATTATTGCCCTGTTTCTAGATGTGGAAACTAAAGCTAAGAGAAACTAAGTGGCCGACCCTAAGTACCATAGCTGACAAAGGTTGTGGCACAATCAAACGCTCTTTGTCTGAAATCAGAAAAGAGTGAAGGAAGGAGGGAGGGAGGGGAAGGAAGGAAGAAAGGAAAGAAGGAAGGAAAGAAGGAAGAAAAGAAGAGAAAGAAGCAAGCGACCCTGTTAGAGTTCCCTGTCCCTCCGTGTACCTCCTAAAGCCAGTTATTCCAGCAGAAGACCTCAGCATGTACCACAGTAAATGGCTCCTGTCTAAGAATGGGATGTTCAACAGCTCTTCAATGCCGACCATGAAAGAATTTTCAGAAAAGTCCATTGTGCATGGTAGCCACACAGCTCAGCAGACGAAGTGTCACAAACTCTTAATCCTGATTCCCAAATCAACTCAGAAGTCAAGGAGGATGATGAAAGAAATGAGGTCACACATGCTTCCCAGTTTCCACTCATACTTCTTGTTTCTGTAAGGTGGATAGTAATGTACCTACTTTCATTGCTGATTTTAGGAATTTCAGTCTCCTCTTTTTCTTCGTCCAGTTAAATGTGTCCCCATTGTTCTTTGAACATGTTCTTACTTTTCTGGGACAATAAGATGCTGCAGCTCATCTTGCACTTTCTCTGTCCTGGTCCTGGAATCAGTTATTGCTCTGATGAGCTCTGTCCTCTATAGTGAAGAAATGTTATTTAGAAATAAAATTTAGGCCAGGCGTGGTGGTGACTCACGTCTGTCATCCCAGCACTTTGGGAGGCAGAGGTGAGAGGATTGCCTGAGACCAGGGTTTGAGACCAGCCTGGACAACTTGGTGAGACCTCGTCCCAACAATAAATCAAAAAAGTAGCCAGGTGTGGTGGCACATACCTGTAGTTCCAGCTACTTGGAAGGCTGAGGTGGATGGATCACCTGAGGCCAGCAGGTCGAGCGTGCCACTGCACTCCAGCCCAGGCAACAGAGTGAGACTCCAACTCAAAAAAAAGAAATAAAGATTTCACACCTGTATTCCTAACATTCTGGGGAGTCAAGGCAGAAGGATTGCCTGAGCCCAGACAGTCAAGACAAGCCTGGGCAACACAGTAAGACCTCCTGTCTACAAGAAGTAAAAACAATTAACCAGTAAAAAAAATCACATGGTGTGCACGTGTAGTTCTAGCTACTTGGGATACTAAGGCAGAAAGATCACCTGAGCCCAGGGTCGAGGCTGTGGTGAGCTGTGATCATGTCACTGAACTCCAGCCTGGGTGACAGAGTGAGATCCCAACTCAAAATCCATACATAATTAAATAACACAAAGCATGAACTGGATCTTGTCACTTGCCCAGCTGAACCCTCTAGTAGCTTCCAATTGCATTTAAGATAAAATCCAAAGTCTAGCCAGGCACAGTGGCTCACGCCTGCAATCCCAGCACTTGGAGAGGCAAAGGCAAGAGGATTACCTGAGCTCAGAAGTTCGAGACCGGCCTGGGCAGCATGGCGAGACCTCATCTCTACAATAAATCAAAAAATCAGCCGGGCATGGTGGCACATGCCTGTGGTTCCAGCTACTCGGAAGGCTGAGGTGGAAGGATCACCTGAGTCCAGCAGGTCGAGGCTGCAGTGGCCGTGAGCATACCACTGCACTCCAGCCTGGACGACAGAGTGAGACTCCCACTCAAAAAAAAAATCCAAAGTCTGTGTCCTCCAAGGCCTACACAAGCTAGCCCACCCCTCACTCATGCCATTCCACCACTCAGGCTAGAAGACTCTAGGGCTTCTGCCCCAGGGCCTTTGCACATGGTGACCCTCTGCCCGGAACAGTCTCTCCTCAGAAGACCATTTTTGTGTCACCCAAGCATATGCAATCGCCAGGTTCTAGGTGTGCCCACTGCTACTGAGATGTCCCTGGTCCCGGGCCTTCTCAGCGCTGGGTAGGAAATGCACGTGCAAACACATACCACACCCCTGCATCATAGCCGTTTCTTTCTACACCTACCTGTATATTGCAAACCGTGAATTCACATCAACACCCCCAATTCCACAATGCTCACTGCAGCCCACTCCCTATTCGTACTGGCAACTCCTCTGCCCGGCAGTGAGAAACCTGGGTCCCATTCTAATTAACATACTGACTACAAAGTCAAGGTTCTGAGTCCATCAGGCCGCCACCCAATTTGGTACACCTTCCTCACCTGGGTCCCTCCCCCTCCCCAGGACACAGTCCCCCTCACTAAGTGTGCCTTCCTCACATCGTCTCTGACGCCCTTCCTCACTCCACAAAACCATCTTGTGCAGAATGCTGCTGCGATCGGCAGGGGATCATTCTTCACACTGGTCCCCAAGCCCCCTCCACACCGCCCTTGAGCGGGCCCCCGCCCCCAGGAGCTTTTGGAAGAAGGGGGGGACAGGATCAAGAGACAGAGACAGGAAGGAAGACCAGCAGGGCAGCCGGCAGCAAGTGTCACTTTTCTTCTCAGCAAGTGGCAACTGAAGCTAGGTGGCAGTGGTGTCCTCCCGACAAAATTCCATGGGCTTTGATGGTTTTCTCGTTTTCATTTATGAGATGTCTCGAGTTCACTATGAGTACCACTTGCCTCATGTCTCTGCAATAAGCCATTTCTGGTCCCTTCTGAGGAACCCTTTCGAGTCCACAGTCTTGGTGGCCAGCTGCTATCAGGCCAGCATTGCTTTGGGGCCTTCTCAGAAGACAGAGAAAGGAAACATGCACTTTTTAAAAAGAGAAAAATATATCAAGCTCGTGCTGTATTACCAATTCAGATTTAGAGTTACACACCTTTTACTTCTTGAAAATACATGAAGTCGCTTTTATAGCGTCCAATTCTCTGCAGATACTTTGAAGGCTTTTTTCTTTAAATATGACCACGGCTCACTGCAGCCTCAACCTCCTGGGCCCAGGCGATCCTTCTGGGACTACGGTCGCACACCACCACACCTGGCTAATTTATTTATTTTCAGAGACGAGGTCTTCCTATGTTGCCCAGGCTGATCTTGAACTCCTGGGCTCAAGCGACCCTCCCATCTCAGCCTCTAAAAGTGCTGAGATTACAGGTGTGAGCCACCATACCCGGCCTCTGTTGCTTTTATTTAACAGAGCTTTAAACTAGTCTATCTCTTCTCAGCAGAAGTATCTGTCTCAATAATACCATCCACCATTACCAGAAACAGATTTGTCTATAGAGAAATCAAATCCCACCCGTCTCTAGGCCCTGGCTTATACATTCTAAGCCACACTCTGAGCCAGCAGGACCAATGGAATTCTCTGGAAGCTGCTACCCTGGATCTTCCTGCTTCCTGACTTGCCAATATCTCCTTTCTGGAGGGTGCAACCCTGGGTCTCTGAGGAAAGGACAGGGTGTCACTTGGCTTCACGAGACAAGTTAGGCAGTCATCCATGACTCCCCCCAAAGCTCCCGCCCTCGTAGCTCGTGGAAATTGCACCAAGAGCCCATCAAAAGCCACCCATCACCGGGCGCAGTGGCTCACGCCTGTCATCTCAGCACTTTGGGAGGCGGAGGCAAGAGGATTGCCTGAGTCCAGGGGTTCGAGACCTCGTCTCTATAATAAATCAAAAAATTAGCCGGGCTCGGTGGCACATGCTTGTAGTTCCAGCTACTTGGAAGGCTAAGGTGGAAGAATTGCCTGAGTCCAGCAGGTGGAGGTTGTGGTGGCAATGAGTGTGCCACTGCCTTCTAGCCTGGGCGACAGAGTGAGACACCGACTCAAAAAATAAAAAGCTACCGGTCACACACAGCCTTGAACGAGAGTGTAAATTCTTGTCTTTTCTGTGTCTTCATCTGCATTCTTACAGGGGCTGCACAGGGGTCTTAGACAACATTCTTTTTTTGAGTCAGCGTCTCACTCTGTGGCCCAGACTGGAGTACAGTGGCATGATCACAGCTCACCACAGCCTCTACCTCTTGGGCTCAGGTGAGCCTTCTGCCTCAGCCTCCCAAGTAGCTGGAACTACAGGCATGCACCACCATGCCCAGCCATATATATATATATATATTTTTTTTTTTTTTTTTTAAGAGACAAGGTCTCATTATGTTACCCAGAATTTTTTTTTTTTTCACTTTTTGGTAGAGATGAGGTCTCATTATGTTGCCCAGACTGGTCTCAATCTCCTGGCCTCAAGTCAACCTCCCACCTCAGCCTCCCAAAATGCTGGGATTTCAGGTGTGGGCTACCGCACCCAGCCCTACATAACATTTTTAAATAACAACTTTATTACCTAACTCCAGTCAGAATGGCAATTATCAACAACTCAAAAAATAACAGCTGCTGGAGAGGGTGTGACGAAAAGGGAACACTTCTACACTGTTGGTGGGAGTGCACACTAGTGCAACCTCTGTGGAAAGCAGTGTGGCGATGCCTAAAAGCTCTAAATATCAACCTCCCATATGACCCCGCAATCCTCCTGCTGGGAATGTACCCGGAAGAACTCAAATCACTCTATAAAAAAGATACCTGCACTCGTATGTTTATCACAGCATTGTTCACAATAGCAAGAACCTGGAAGCAACCATGCTGCCCATCAAAAGAGGACTGCTCAGAAGGCTGAGGCGGAAGGATCGCCGGAGCCCAGCAGGTCGAGGCTGCGGTGGCCGGGAGCGGCCACTGCACTCCAGTCTGGGCGACAGAGTGAGACTCCAACTCAAAAAAAAAAAAAAAAAAGAAACTGGATTAAAAAAATGTAGTACATATACACAATGGAATGCTACGCAGCCATAAAAAGGAACAAAATCGTGAATTTTGCAGAAACCTAGATGGAACTAGAGTCTATAATACTGAGTGACCTCTCACAAAAACAAAGATCCGAGTATCACATGTTCTCACTCATATAATGGACCTTCAACATTCAATGTAATACTATAAGAAAAGGACTGACAGTGGTGGGAAACTATGGCGGGGAGACGGGATCAATGGCAGCAAATATCTGTCTGGGGACAGGGAAACACCTCTTATCAACAGGGTGCCTGAATGAAACGCACTTGTATACCTAACCCTTAACTGTACCCCACAACACCATAATAAAAAATATTGATTAATTAAAAATAGTAATAACTTTATTGAGGCTTAATTCACATACCATCAATTCACACTTCTGAAATGTACAATTCAGTGGGGGTTTTTTTTCTGCCCATTTTACAGCTGATGAAACTAAAGCTCGGAGAGATTGAGCAGGGGCAGAACAGAACATGTCCCTGTGGCCTGGGTCTGTATTCTCGCTTATACATTCTAAGGCCAACATGATCTGTCCATCCAAGTTTCAAAGAAATCAAAAATAAAAATGCTTATAAGAAGTCCTCCCAAGTTAGTCATGACGGTTCCTAAAATAGGCGTTCTGTGTTATCTCGATCACACTTACGCAGAATTTCTACCAAGCACCAAGTATGGTGACAAGGTAATGCCTGCAAAACTGTTGCCAGAGGAATCCCAAGAGGGCTGCAAGACAAGCTCAGTGTTGAGTGTCGCTGCTGGGCAGCCTTCTAGGGGATTCCACTCAACTGAGCTGGAGGAGACCTCTGCTCTCCCTCTAGTGGAAGGAGAGGGAACACGAAGCAGAAAAACACGGGGTCATTTGGACAGTCAGGTAGGAGATTCGAACAGGGCAATGCGACTTAGGATGAAGACTTTAGATGAAGGAGGTGATGTTTCAACTCAGCAATGAATGACCAAAAGCAACGATGAGGGGACAGCAGGCACAAAGGCCTTAAGACATATAAGCATGGACTGAGGAACGGCAAAAAGGCCAGTGAAGCGACGCTGCAGGTGCAGTTCAGGTTTCCAGAGCCTTCGGAGCACTTCAGCAAAGGAGAAACCCATTGACCGGATGACAGCAGCTGCCGTGTGAAGAACGGATGACAGAGGCCAAGGACCTCAAGTGTGAAACCAGCACGGAGGCCGCCAGGAGAGTCTTGGCAAAAGACGGAGGGACTCACGAAGAGACGAGTCCTGAGTTTGGAGGTGGGTCAGCAAGATGGCTGACGACTGGCTGTGGAGGTGGCAAGAAGAGGAATCAAGGGTGACTCCTGGGTACATTAGGCCATCTAGACTAGGGAAAGGAAAGGGCAGAGTTAGGAGACGGGTTGAAAGTCCAGGTCCAGTACCGGACAGGCAAGTATGCAACACCATGCTCATTTTCATGAAGGCACAGACTAGAGCTGGGGACAGAAATTAGTGTCGTCGGCATCAAAGCCTTGAGACTGGATGAGCTCAGGAAAGCAGAGTGTACGAGCAAGAAGAGAACCCAGGACTAAGCTCAGAGATGGGAGAAGCCAACTGTGAAAGAGGCAGCCAGGGCAGCGGCAGGAGGACCAGGTGTCCCGGGAGAAGAAGACGACAGTGTGGGAACCGCAGAAGCTCCTAGCGGAAGTAGGCCCTTAAACCACCACACGAAGAGACAGAGCCAGAACACTTCCAACAGGCCTGTGGAGCCAAGGCCGACCTGGGGTGCCCCAGCCCCCTTCTGAGTTCCTGCCTGGAAACGCCTAGGGCCGTCAGAAGAATGTACTGTTCGTTCCGGCCAATACCTGCCATGGGTCCGACCTCCCTTTCCTAGAGCACTGCCCAGAAAGGATGGACACCTGGGGCTGCTTCCTCTACCCCCCAGAGATATCCGTGTGTCGCCTACCACCCAGGAATGTCTTTCTAGGGGACCCGGGAGCCCTCCGTCGGAAGTGGAGTCATCGGGCGAGACAAGGCCCACCACCCGGGCTCCGTGGGAGGGAAGGAGCCTGACCTTGATCATCGGCAGCTCCCAGAAACTGCTGGCCTCATTGCAAGGACGTTAACCACCCTTTGTCACTTTCCCTTGAGCTCCCACATCTCCCTCCCCAGGCCCCTCATTCTCCCACAATCGTCCAGCTGCCTCTGCTCACCGGAGGACAGCACAGCTCTCTCCAGTCAGCAGTTACTGAATAAAAGCCGTTCTCAAGGCTTTCACGAACGGAACGTCTGCTTTGTCCGTCTTGGACACTGGTGTCCTTATGAAGAGAGGACACAGAGGCACACGAGGAACAGGCCATGTGACAACAGAGGCAGAGACTGGAGGGGGCAGCTGCGAGGCAAGGAACCCTGAGGACAGCTGCCAGCTCCCGAAGCAGGGGAGAGGCCTGGGGTAGACCCCCAGGGCCCTGGGAAAGAGCACACCCGGTTCACACTGTGACTGAGGACTTGGCCTTCAGAGCTGAAAGTGCATGTCTGGTGACCTGGACCCCCCAGTTTGTGGCACTGTGTTAGGGCAGCCCCAGGAAACGGGACAGCAGCCCCGCTGAATTGCCAGGCCCCTGCATCGCCTGCCCTTTGATAAGCAGCAGTGTCAGCAGCGAGATCTCCCAGGCACAGGGCAGACACGACCACACAGCTGCTACATGAACACCAGTGAACACCAAGCGATGTTGTGGGAAGATACGTTTTGCTTTCTCTTGTTTTTTGAGTTGGAGTCTCACTCCATCCCCCAGCACGCTCACGGCCACCCCAGCATTGACCTGCTGGGCTCACGCAATCCGTCCACCTCAGCCTTCCGAGTAGCTAGAACTACAGGCACACACCACCACACCCAGCTTATTTTTTTATTTATTGTAGAGACAAGGTCCAACCAAGTTTCCCAGGCTGGTCTCAAACCCACGGGCTCAGGCAATCCACTTGCCTCGGCCTCTCAAATTGCTGGGATTATAGGCTGAGCCACCAAGCCCGGCCCATGTTCTTTTTTCATTTGTATTTTAGATTCAGGGTTATACATGCATGTTTGCTATGTGGACATATTGTGTAGTGGCGGGGACTGGGTCTCAAGTGACCCATTCCCCAGATAGTGAATATGGTGCCCCATAGGTAGTTTCTGAACCCTAACCCCTCTTCTCCTTCCCATCTCCCCCCTTATTGGTATCTTTGGTGTCTATTATTTCCAAGGAAGATTTTTATTTTGATGCATCAAAGTAATGCACGTGAGGTGTGAACATTTAGAAAGTACACCAGTACACGATTAAAGCTTTTAACTCCTGGAAACCTAGCCACCCATACCCAGGCTTCTCCCTTCCATTGGGTCCATACTGTATTCCTAAGTGGGCCTCCAGGCCTGTCCATGCCAACATACTCCAAAGTGTGTCCCACATAGCGAGATGCCCCGATGCTGGCCACGAAGGGCCCTGATGGAAACACACAGCCTCTTACTGTACCATGACCCTTGGTGGCCGCAAATGATGGTGGTATGAGCGCCTGTCACTTAGGGTTAAGGGTGCCGAGGATTCTTCCTAAGTGATGGCCAGGTGGGTTTCAGCTTCACCACAGAAAGGAATCTCAGAGTGAGTCCAAAGTATCATTTAAGAATTTATTAGAAAGAAAAAAGACACACTCAAAGGAAAGTGTGTCTTAAGACTCAGCACCCCAACCTGTTAACTGAGTGTATTATGTATTTCCTTAGTAATAACTAGGCAACCTATTTCTTAGACTAAGATTTCTATGTTATGTGGTGGGTTACAATCTATGGATCATACGTTTTTACTCTTCTCACCTAATTCTAAGCTTACTTGTGTCCCGTGAAAATCTTGAGATAACGGAAAAAGTTGATTTTACTATTTTTTTTCCTGAAAACACCATCCCCCAGTACCTCCAGTGTCTGGTTCAGCATCGGCATTGTTTTAGAGAGTCGTGTTCTGATCAATTAATGTCTAGCTGGATATCTGACCATTTGGCTTTTTTAACTATTTAAGCTATCCCTGCCCGCAAGAAACTTGTCTATTTATCTCTAGTTACCTGCCTCACTAAGCGCCTGTTGCATCCACCAAATGGCCCCACAAAGGGGGCAGCACCAGAAGGCCCGTGCTCCAGTCTTGCCGGCAGGGACCACAAAGCTTCATTGGTGGCTATCTTGACGTCACCTTCTGCTTACTGCATGTGTGCTGTTTCACTCCTAGGGAGGGTGAAAGGCTTACTTGTCTTACTGGTCATGGGCACGTCCCCTTGCCCTGAACGGCAGCAGGGCAGTGGGCACGAACCACAGGGCACAGCACAGGCTCAGGCAGAATGTGTCTCCAGCTTGTGGACCGAGGACCAGTCAAGAAGGCAGGCAGGCAGGGCCCTCCCGGGGGGAATCCAGAAGCCCAACCCAAGTAAGGCCAGAAAGGAAGAAAGTGCCCCGCTTCCAGGCGAAGGGTATGGTTTCAAATCCTTGGTATTTACTGTATGGGGAACCCTGCAGTGCCACAGGAGGAGGGAGGCTGGTGGCAGGGTGCCCAGTCAATGGGGAGCGCAGCGAGTCTCAACCGATGCCTGGGCCCACCCGGTTCCGACTCAGCTGGTCCAGGACCCCAGCAGGAACACCGCTCGAGTGCCCCAATGCTGCTGCTACACAGCCCACGTGGACAATTCTTCAGGAGGCCCACTGCCTCTCGCTGCTCCTGAGTCTCACCTTCTTTCTTCCTAAGCCCTTTCAGAAGAGGACGCTGGTCAGAGAAGGGCTCCCACACACCTCTGCTCCCCTTCTGAGAAGGGCCACTACACGGGACGCCGGTGGTCCGACAGCTCCTCACCCACGTCTGCCGGCCCTGGCGGCGGTGGCCACCCGGAACCAAGCTGTCCCCATGTGCGCAAAGGCCCGCTCCGCCCCAAACTCTGGAGCCCGGGGACCACCTTCACCCTGGGGATGGAGTCCCTCTAGTAAGCCGCGAGTCGTGGAGGCAGCTGCCTTAGGGCTACATCCCCCCTCATCTGCGGTTTTCGGAAGATGTCCCCGCCCGGGCTTGGGCAAAGAAAAGCTATGTCCGCGTCCTAACACCCAGAACTTGTGACTGTGACCTTATTCCGGGAAGGGGCCTTTGCAGATGCAGTGGGGGTAAGAATCTTAAGATGAGGAGATCATCCGGGATTATCCAGCCTTACACCCAGTGACTGGTGTCCTTACAAGACAGAAGGGAAGACACAGACAGCCCAAGAGGAGGAGGCCGTGTAAACAGAGAGAAACCGCAGTGACGGGTCTACAAGCCAAGGAAGACCAGATTGCCAGCGTCCCCCAACGGCCAGGAGAGAGGCCTGGTACTGACTGCCTCTCAGATCCCCCAGAAGAAGGCAACCCTGCTGACAAGTGGACTTCAGACTTCTGGCTCCCAGAACTGTGCATGAGTTTCTGTGGTTGAAAGTCACCCAGTGTGTGGTCCTTTGTTACAGCAGTCCTAGGACACTCACACACCCTCCCTTCAAAACAATTAAAAGTGCTCTTGCAGAAGTGACGGCTGGGGTGCAAATGAAGTGCCCGGGAGCAGAGACCCCGTCTGTGCTGCTAACCTTTCCCCAAAGCAAACACGAGAGACACCTAGCTCCGGGAATGGAAAAGCCACCCCAGCCCTGCAGGCACCAAGGAAACCCCAGCTCAGGCTTCCCTTCCGAAGGCCACATGTCCTCATTCTGGGCAGCCCTCTCCCTCCCGAGAGCAGAGCCCGTGATAAAGCCCGGGGACGGAGTCACAGCAGCCCATTCCCAAGCAAGGGAGCTGCTCAGGGACACCCCAGGTTTGATTGGCGGTTGGTCATGTGCTGTCACGTGCTAGCATGTGCTTCCTTCTTTGCAATTGCAAGGTTAAGGCCTGGGCTGTGACATCCTAGGAAATGTCCAGAACCCTGCAAAACAAGCCAATCACAGCCAAGCAGCTTCCATTCCCGAGGCCAAGGCGCTTGCTTGGGACTGGTGGAAGAAATGGCATCAGAAACTCCTGACACGGAATGAACTTCCCCCCACACCCACCCACTCACTCTCGGAGAAGACAGTGAGCTCTGGTGTTAGAAAGAACTGCATACGTGTGTGAAGCACCCTTGGGTCAGAACACTCGGTGGTCCCAACCCCAAACCTAAAGCAATGAAAGAAAACAGCAGGTCCATGCGACTGCATAAAGGCCAAAGACTTCAAGGCCAGAGGACAGCAGCAGCAAAGTAAGAAA
Source organism: Cephalopachus bancanus (assembly GCA_027257055.1). Classification (NCBI taxonomy): domain Eukaryota; kingdom Metazoa; phylum Chordata; class Mammalia; order Primates; family Tarsiidae; genus Cephalopachus; species Cephalopachus bancanus. Next base: position 251,653 of record JAPVLO010001026.1, on the reverse strand, counting down.
CGCTGTCTGCATTCCTATCAAAGGCAAGAGCTCATCCTGCTAATAAACAAAGAGCTCCTGAAGGCTGAGAAACAAAACGGAACAGCCCAGAAGAAAAAGAGTAAAAGAAGCCCGCATGGTGGCTCGCGCTTGTAATTCCAGCGCCTTGGGAGGTGGAGGTGAGAGGATTGCCTGAGCCTAGGGTTTGAGACCAGCCTGGATAATGTGGCAAGACCTCATCTCTACAATAATTTTTTTTTAATTAGCTGGGTGTGGTGGTACACACCTGTGATTCCAAGCTACTGGAGGGCTGAGGCGGAAGGATCACCTGAGCACAGTAGGTCAAGGCTGCAGTGGCCGTGAGTGTGCCACTGCACTCCAGCCTGGGCAACAGAGTGAGACTCTGGCTCAAAAACATAACAAAATTTTAAAAATCACCAGCCCAGGCAACACAGTGAGACCTCACTGCTACCAAAAAAATCAAAAAATTAGCCAGGCGTCATGGTGCACGCCTGTAGTCCCAGCTACTCGGGAGACTGAGGCAGGGGAATAGCCTGAGCCCAGGAGGTTAAGGCTGCAGTGAGCCGCAACTGTACTACTGCACCCCAGCCCGAGCAACAGAGTGAAACCACGATTCGCAAAATAAAAATTAGCCAGGAGTAGTGGCACGTGCTTATAGTCCCAGCTACTCAGGAGCCTGAGGCAGAAGGATCCCCTGAGCCCAGGAGGTTGAGGCTGTGGTGAGCTGTGATCACGTCACTGCGCTCCAGCCTGAGTGTCAGAGTGAGACCCTGACTTAAACAAACAAACAAAAAAATGTGAACAGCCATTCACAGCAGAAGAACTGCAAAGAGCCCTTAAGCCTCTGAAAAGACACTTAAGCTCACTCTCAGCAGAGGACTGCATGCCTAGCGACGGCAAGAACCCAAAGGTCTGCCCACCCCTCCTCAGCAGGGCTCTGGGGAAACCGGGCAGGGAGGCAGGAAACCAAGCCGCAGAGAGGGTGGGGCTCCAGCACCACCCTCCCCATCACACATGTTCAGTATCCCAAAGACATACGCGATGAACGCACAAGGATGTTCACGGTGCCGTTATTTATGACAGCAAAAGGACTGAAAACAGCCCGAACGTCCATCAACAGCAGCGAGCGAAACACACCATGGCACAGCTGCAAAGCGGAAGACCACGCGGCCCAGGAGAGCAGGGGGCCAGGCAGGCAGAGTCGCCCAGCTCTGCCCAGGGAAGCACTTCTCCCAGAACCCCCTGCATTCCTGACTTTCCCAGGAGGGAAGGAGGCGGGGCCGTGCAGAGGCAAGAGGCCCAAGCACACAGAGTGGAACAGGAAGAGCAGAGCGGCAGGCCTAACTGGGGCTCTGTCCACACCACACGAGGTGACCCAGCAGAGCAAGCAGCGAAGCAGAGGGCCCTGCAGCCAGCTCCGGGCTTGGGGCAGTGATCCCCCGGTTGTCACCCAGCCCTTAGTCCTGGACTCAGCAGGCGGCACGGGAAGGCACAGGCTACACGGCCCCGGGTGTGTCATCGGCAGGTGGCCTCACGCCTCTGGCCTACTCGATGCACTCCATGACATGTATCTGCAGGGTATCCATGTCAGGAGCCTGGTACTGGCACTTGGGACAGCAGAAGTCAGGCGGCTCCTCGGGGGGGCTTCTCCTCTGACTGGGCAGGGTCGGGTGGAAGGACTGGTGGGCTGGGAAGAAAGAACAGGCAAGACGTGATGGAACCACCGTGCTCAACAACAGGGGTCACCACCTGTGTGACCCACTACATTCCTCCCTAGCCTCAGGGGGTGGCCGGCAGAGAGCCCGTCGTGGCCCTGGAAAGCCACATGGAGGCCCAGCCGTGCCTTCCCTCCCCACTGCCGCCCCCGCAGGCCTGGTGCCCACTCACTCACCTGGGGTAGGGGGCAGGGGGAGCTGGGGGACCTCTATATGCCGCTTCCTCATGTCCTCAATCCTTTGGAAACAGAATCCATCCGATCAATGAAGTGTTTCTGCAAAGCTCCTGCTGGACTCGGCAGGGAAGCTATTAGAAGGCGGGGCAAGAGGACCCGAGAGGAAAGTGCGGGAGCCCCAACCTGGGGAGCCGGGAGCCATCAGTCCCTGAGCTGTGGTCCCCGCCAGCCACCCCCAGGGCCATTCCCACTGCTCTGCGTCCCGCTCTCAGAGGCCCACCTGGCCGACTCCTGGCAGCTGGCTTTCAACTTGCTGTACTCCCTCTGCAACTGCTCCAGCTGCTCCTGCAGAAGCTCCTTCTTCTCAGCCAGCTTCTCCCGGGCCTGCCTCTCAGCCTGGAAGTCTGCCTTGTAGATATCCGCCTGGTAAACCCAAAAGAGGGCGGCGCTGCCATCCGCTGGCCACCCACTGAGCACTCTGCCAGGCACCCGGAGACCAATGCAGAGCCCATGGCAGCATGCTGGACACGGGTATGGCAGTGAGCGACCCCAAGCACACCGGGAGGTCAAGGAACAACTCAAGGAACAACAACAACTCAAGGCTGCTCAGGAGGGGCCACTGCAGAAGGACGCCAAAGGGACATACCAGGTCCCAGGACCGGGGCAGGCCACAGAGAGGCCTCACCTGGGCCTTGAGGACGGGAACGGTCTCCATCACGATCTTGTGCTGCTCGGCCTCCTCTTTCAGCTTGTCGATCACTTCCTGCTTGGCCACCAGGGCCTCCTCTGCCTGCTGGAGCTGCTGCTTCAGATCCTCCAGTTGCATGCCCTGAAGACCGGCAGGGGCAGCAGAGCCTGGTCAGCCCAGGGCGGGCAAGCCGCCTCCCAGGCAGCCCAAAAAGGCAGCCCTGACTGACGCAAGCTGGGCGACACCAGCCGCTTCATGTATGGGCCCGTGGCGGGACCTCGATGTGTCATGGCCCAAGGGAGAGAAGAAACAGCGAGGGCTTTCTCAGGATGGAGGGACCTCTGGAGTCATGTGGCACCAGCTGCCACTTGGGCAGACGTTCACTGCACAGCTGCACGGTCCTCCTCCAACCCTTCGAGGAACAGGGGCCACCCTCACTCACGCTCCCATGGCCACATGCCTGCCACAAGCATGGCTAAGCCAAGAGCCATCAGTCCTTCTACTGGGCCACCTGGTCAAAGGTCTGCTTGTCCCACACAGGCATCCCCACCCCCTACACAGACACACCACCGATGCGTCCTCCATGAGGTTAAGCGACTAGCTTTGTAACTAACTCTTCCTCGTGTGACCTGGTTTCAGGCTTCATTCTTAGAAATCTCCTCTGGGTACATTCATGGTTGATGACATCCTTCTTAAAATGTGATCACTAGACTGGGCGCACCTGTAATCCCAGCACTTTGGGAGGTAGAGGCAAGAAGATTGCCCGAGCCCAGGGATTCGAGACCAACCTGGGCAACTTGGCGAGATCTCGTCTCTACAATAACCCAAAAAATTAGCCGGGTATGGAGTCTCATGCCTGTGGTTCCAGCTACTTGGAAGGCTGAGGCAGAAGGATCACCTGAGCCCAGCAGGTTGAGGCTGCGGAGGCCGTGAGAATGCCACTGCCCTCCAGCCTGGGTGACAGAGTGAGATTCCGACTCAAAAAAAAAAAAAAACGTGATCACTAGAAATCGCACCCGTTTAGGCCTGATGAGGACAAACTGGAAAAGGGCTCCCAGTCACCTTTCCACGCTGGGATGGAAACATGACTGCGGCTGACCTTGGTTTGGGGAAAACTGAGCCAGGAACCCAGATCGTGCTGGCGGTAGACGGGGATGGCCCTGAACACACGGACATCCCCAGCCCTGTGGAGCCAGCCTCCCCAAGACCCCAGCCCAGACCCACACAGAGCGGCCAGCTGGTGTGCCCGAGAGCATCTCCTGGGCAGCGAGACCAAGTGTCCCCTCTCCCCACGGCCTCCCTGAGCTGTCCCAGCTGCAGCCTGATCAAGATCTAGGGCAAGTCCAGTGTCCCTGCCAGAAACCAGCTTGCAGAGTCTGGAGGCACATACTTGCCCCACCGAGGGGCTGCAGTGGGAGAAGCCAGATGGCCCGCGTGCCCAGCGGCCGTACTCACTCTCTTGCGCTCACTGCTCCCCATGCTGTTCTTGATGTGGTTGTCGTAGTCCTGGAAGAGCTGGTGATATGCCACCTGCAGCTGGGCCAGCTTCCGCCTGAGGGAGGGGCTTCACTGGAGAAACCCCTTGTTCCGGCACAGCCCCAGCTTTGCCTGCTCCCAGTCCTACCCTCTCCCTCCCTGGCATGGCCCAGACCTGGAACGGGGCCCCCAAGGCTGTGTGTGGATTCAAGACCATCAGCTCTGAGGCAGGCCTTGCTGGCTGCAACTGAACTGGTTGCGAACAGCTGGTATCATTTGTCTTAAAGCGAAACTTCTTTTCTTTTCTTGAGTCAGGGTCTCACTGTCACCCAGGCTGGAGCGCAGTGGCACGATCACGGCTCACCACAGCCTCAACCTTCCGGGCTAAAGCAATTCTCCCTCCTCAGCCTCCCAAGTAGCTGGGATTACAGGCACATGCCACCATGCCTGGTTAATTTCTTTAATATTTTGTAGAGACGAGGTCTCACTATGTTACCCAGGCTGGTCTTGAACTCCTGGCCTCAAGTGATACTCCTGCCTCAGCATCCCAAAGTACAAGGATTACAGGTGCCAGGCAAAGCAAACACTCTTAAACGTTTATTACAAAACGGAACCGTCCTGCTCTCTTCACATGTCAGCTTCATGAAAAACTCAAAAAGGCAGGGGGACTGTTCTAGACTAAAGGAGACTCAAAAGGAAAGGACCTGGAGGCCCTGGACCGGCTGTGGGTGGAAGGGTTTCTGAGGACACGTGGGACACACAGTGAAATACCAGTGTGGACTCAATACAGTCGATGTAATTGTGTCAAAGAGGATGGGTGTGGGGTGAGCACGGCCAGCTCCCACGAGCACAGCTAGGGGCAGAATGGGCCCTCAGCACGGCCAGTCCCCCTCGCACTCCCCTCAGGGCAGACAAAACCGCAAGCCCGCTGAGTGTGCAGCCCGCCCGCCTGCCCGCACTCACTTCTCCTCGGAGGCGGCCTGGCGCTCCATGCGCAGAGCGGCCTCCACGCTCTGGCTCTGCATGCGCAGCTGGTCCACCTGCACGCTGTGCTGCTGCTGCAGTGCCTCGCGCTCACTCTCCAGCTGCCTGGCCTGCTCGCTGGCGGCTCGGGCCCTGGCACGGAAGGAGAACAGGCTGCGACATGGAGGGGGCTGTGCGCTGGTTGGCAGCACACGGGCAGGGAGAGGGAGGGAGGAAGAGCGGGGCAGGCTCTGCATCTCCAGGCGCCAGGGTCCAGAGCCAGGGCCACTGCAGGGGCAGATGAGCAGCAGGGAACGAGCGTCCCCTGGGACGTGCCTGCTTCCACACAGGGCCAGCAGGCACCGGCAGCCAGGGGAGGGGCTGGCCCAGGAGAGGATGAGGCCGCCCGTGCCCGCGCTGCTAGGCCAAGTGAGGAGTCCCCAGGAACTGCTGGTTGGGTTCCCACAGGGAGGTCCTGGGGCCCCGGCAAGAACAGTCTCCACGGAGAGGGCTGGGAGAGACCACTGTTCTAGAAGTGGCAAGGACACTGCCCACCGGGGCATGACAGCACTGACCTCAGCTCAGCTGCAGTCCCGCCTCGACCCCGCCCTGCTCATAGTTCAGGGGCGTCCCAGATGCCCTGTCCCAGGCTCAGAGCCTGTACCTGGGTCGCAGGGCTATGTGGCACAGGACAAGACACTGATGGCCTTGGCAGGGAACGCCTCTCTCCCTACACACTCACCACAAGCACTCGTGTCACCTCACCAGGACCCCTCACAGCCCCCAAGTCCACTGATGCAGGCCTGCAGCTCCCCTATCTCCAGTTCCCAAGGCCTCGTGCAGCCCCCACCGCGGGGATGACAGTGAGCGCTTCTGTGTGGACCTGGGGCGGCCTCCCCTGCAGGCAGACAGGCCCCAGTCCAGTCACCCCCTCTACCCACACGCCTGGCTGTCTGGACCTTTCCCTCCACCCCCCCTCACACTACCCCTCCCTGCCCCACCCTGACCAGCTCTCTCTGCTGGTCAAAGTCCAAGCCAAGGTCCCTCCCCTCCATGGGAAGACAGCCCTGACCACCCACTGCACTAGCACAGCCTGGGCCACCCAGCAGCTGACCCAGCTGTCTGGAGGACAGAAGCTGGGAGGTAAGAGAACGAACCATGGGTACCTCCCTGACCTTTGACCCTAGGGTCTCGCTTACAAAAACCAAGACCCCTTTGCAGCAGGCCTGAGGTCACTGACGGTCCAGGCTGGCCCTTGGCTGGTGCCGGACCCTCCACAGCCAGGACACATTTCCTAGGGATCAGGGTGATCCCTGCACCCAGACTATCTGCAGGAACCAGATGCGAGCACCTGCTTTCCTCTGGGAGCACATGCTAGCACATGACAGCACACGACCAGCCCCCAATCAAACCTGGGGTGTCCCTGAGCAGCAACTCCGTCCCTGTGGGATGTATTTTTTGCTGTGTCCCTTAGTGGGGTGGGCCTGAGGCGGGAATTCTCCAAACTCCACCTGTGGTTCCTGCCCTGGCAGATCCTGCCACGCACCCTGTCCCCAACCCTGTCAGCATCATCAGCCATGAGGGGGACTGTGCACCGGGTTCTGGGAATCTTTCCAGGGAATCCTGTACCGAGGTGCAGTCTTAGGCCTCTAAAGTGATTCCTAAGGAAATAATCCAAACTCCAGCAAAGGGTCAGAGAGACCTGAAGCTCCCAATCCCCACTCTGCCAGTCCCAGGGTGCAGATGCAGCGCCCCCCGTCTATCCTCACATGGGAGAACTCTCTGGAGGCCCTAAACCCACCTGATTCTTCCAGAAATCCTGAAAGAGGTACCGGGGTGGGCCTCCCCTCCCCACTCACCGGCCCTCCAAGGCCTGCCGTTCCTTCGTGGCAGCCTCCAAGCGACTCTGGCTTTCCTGGAGCTCCCCCAGCAAGGATGTCACCTGGGCCTTGACGGAGGCCTTGTCCTCGGCCATCTGCTGCAGGAGAAAAAGCCACTTTCCATCCGCATTGCTCTCTCTCCAGCTGCCACTCCTGCCATGCCCACGCCCCAGTAGCCCACGAGCAGTGGAGGCCCATACGCCATGAGGGCTTCTCTCCTGCCCTCAGCACCCCTCAACTCTGACATCTTGGCGACTTGGGAGCCCGATGGCTACCTAACCCTCCCCAGTGCCCCACCGCGACCCCTCACTGCCAGTTGAAACACATTTCCCAGAGGCCCCTCCCGCTCCTCCTTAACTCATTTCGTCCCTTGCCCCCAGAAGCTGCCCAGCCTCGACAGGACAACGAGGCAGGGAAAGGGGTCAAGTCCTGAGAGCCGTGCCACCAGGGGCCCCTCTTCATTCCTGCAGACGGAGCAACAAGAGACCCCAAAGGAGCACACCGATGCCTTGTGTCTCCTGAGGCTGCTGACACCTCGGCCATCACCCAGCAACCAGGCCATGAGGGCTGACCCCAGTGGCCTTGAGGCCATGGTCCCAGCAGGGAGCCTCTGGCGGCCTCTCTGAGACTCAGTACAAAGGGAGGTGAGACACAAAGACAGCAAAGAAAAAACACGCTGCAATCCACGGGCCCAGAACCACAGGAGAGTGGGAGTTTTTGCCAAGCCAGAATGGACATTGTTCAATACTCACGACCATGGAAGCTACCAGCAGCAGACCCTTGAACCCCCACGCAAAGACACAGCACACTTTCACCAGGCCCCTGAAGCCAAGGCCAGACCGGGGTGCCCCAGTCCCCTTCTGGGTTCCCGCCTGGAAATGCCGAGGGCCCTCAGAAGACTAAGCTGTGTGTTCCGGCCAACACGTGCCATGGGCCCGGCCTCCCTTTCCTGGAGCACTGCCCAGTAGGGGCATACGCCTGGGGCTGCTTCCTCTGCCCCTCGGAGACGTCTGTGTCGCCTACCACCCAAGCGTGCCTTTCTCGAGGACCCAGGAGCCCTCCCTCAGAAGTGAAGTCTTCAGGCTCCATGGGAGGGAAGGAGCCTGACCTTGAGCGTCGGCAGCTCCCAGAAGCTGCTGGCATCACCACAAGGACGTTCACCACCCTTGGTTACTTTCCCTTGAGCTCCCACACTTCCCCCAGCCCCTCCAGCCTCCCACAGTCATCCAGCTGCCGCCACACGCGGGAAGGCAGTGCAGCTCCCTCACGTCAGCAGTTGCTGAATAAAAGCTGTTCTCAAGGCTTTCACGAATGTCTGCCTTTGTTTTTCTCGGACACTGGTGTCCTTATGAAGAGAGGAGGACACCGAGGCACAAGAGGAGAAGGCCACGTGACAACAGAGACAGACACTGGAGGGGGCAGCTGCGAGGCAAGGAATGCCAAGGATGGCTGCCAGCCCCGGAGTCGGGGAGAGGCCTGGGGTGGACCCCGAGGCCATGGGCAAGAGCGCACCCGTCCACACTGTGACCGAGCACTCAGCCTCCAGAGCTGGGAGACAGTGCGTGTCTGGTGACCCCATCCCCCAGTTAGTAGCACTGTGTTAGGGCCACCCCAGGAAACTCACACGTTCCCAAACGGGAAGTGAGTGCCGTGACCCAGGTGCTCCGCGCAGAGCAGCACACTGGCCCCGGGTGCACTTCACACCCGTCCTCAAGACAGGGGCCTGGCTGCGGCAAGTCCCAGGGACCTGCCAACAAATGTCCTCTCTGCTGCTGCTCCCTATCCTGCCCTCACAGACAGTGCGCCCTATCCTGACCACTGTTGCTGGAACCCTGAGAAGACCAGCCTGCCCAGACCACAGGGCCTCAGAACGTGCCCCCTAAAACACACAGCCCTCCCCCGCAGGCCCAGGAGCCACACGCTGCACCTTCTAGGCAGGCCCGGCCCCTGCCCAGCCCCTAGAAAATGACCTAGAAGACCCTGGAAAACCCTGCCTGGTACGGATGTCTCAGTGGACCAGTGGTGAGGACCCTGCCGGCAGTCTGTGCCAACAACACGAGGTGGGGACCTTGGGCCACACGGCATCAGCTGGACCTCTGGGGGCTGGAGCCTGAGTGACCAGGCCAGCACACGGGCACCCCATGCCTCCATGACGGATGCCCATGAAGGCCCCAGACACCAGGCCCGGGGGAGCTCCCTGGTTGGCAACACCCCGTGCATACTGTCCCGGCCGGCTGCTAGGAGAAGTGGGTGCTGTCTGCACAACTCCTCTGAGAGAGGACGACCGGGAGCTGGCCCCTAGCCCTCTCCTAGACCCCGCCCTACACAGGCAGCTGGTGGCACAGGGGGGCCAGGGCCCCCAGCTCAGAGGGGAAGGGCCCGCCTGCCCAGCTACCTGCTGGCACCGCTTCAGGTGCTCCACCTCCTGCAGGGCCTGCTCCCTCTGCCGCTTCAGGTCCAGCTTCTCCCGGCTGAGTCGCTCCACCAGCTTCCTGGCCTCCTGGAACTTGCATACAAGGAACTCCCTCTCCTCTCGCTGGCTGTCCTGGAAACGCCGCAGCTCCTCGCAGCGCTCCCGCAGCATCTGGTTGCTCTGTCGGATGGCATCTAGGGGCGGAAGGGAGAGAAAGGGGGTGATCCTGGCAGCCAGGCACCCACACGGGCCTGTGGCTCAAGAGGCCAAAGGTGGGGACACCCATCATGCTGTCCCGCATGACACCATGCAGCCTCTCCCAGGGTAGATGGCTTCTAGACACTCCTGTTCACGTCTTTAAGCACTTCCAGAAACACTCACACCACTGACACATCCCTAGGTTTCTCCAACAAAATACCAAACACATCAGCTTCACTTCAAAGTCTGTGTCATGCCAGGCATGGTGGCTCACATCTGTAATCTCACCACTTCGGGAGGCCGAGGTAGAAGGATTGCTTGAGCCGAGACCAGCCTGGGCAACATAGCAAGACTTCGTCTCTACAGAAAAATCAAAACCCTAGCTGGTAGTCCCAGCTACCTGGGAGGCTGAAGTGGAAGGATCGCCTATGCCCAGGAGGTCAAGGCTGCGGTGAGCTATGATCAGGCCATCGCACTCCAGCCTAGGCAATAGAGTGAGAACCCGGCTCAAAAAAAAAAAATTCCAAAAGAATTGTTTAAAAGGAGGTAAAATTACCATAACATCAAATTCGCCATTCCCACTATTTTCAAGTATATGGCAATCCAGTGGTTTTAGTGTATCCACCAAGTTGTGTAACCATCAGCACGAATTCCGGAACATTTCCAGCACCCATCAGCAGCCACTCCTCCCGCCCCAGTCCCCTCTTCCTCTGCCTCTGCAGACTAGCCTCTACTGCACGTGTCACTGAAATGGAATCACATGCTCGGGACACATAACTTCGTCCATGACATTCCCCTCCAGGTGTTCTAGGCCAAGACTATGTCCTCCCTCCTGCCCTCCTCCAGCTCTCACGGCCCTCTACAGATGCAATCAAGAGCATCTTGGGGGCAGACAACTCGGGGCCCCTGGAGGTTCCAGCCTAGGGCCTGACACGGGGAGCCGCCAGGGTTCACTTGCTATCCACCAAGCTTGTATCGGGCAGCGCAGGTGGAGGCAATGCAGCCTCAAGGCCTCTGCCTACTTCCGGGGCCAGGGAAGCTGCTTAAGAGGGACCTCAAGGGTACCGTGAGCTGGGGTGCCGTGAGCTGGGCCATGAGCCCCGCATGGCTGGCCTTCAACATGCACCCCAAATCCTCCCCAGCAAGGCAGAGGTCCCTGAATTAGCTGCTAGCTCTGTGTGCACTAGTACTCTGAAGGCCTCAGCACAGTGGGTCTCACCCAGAACCCTCTGGCAATGGCTGGGGAAGTGTTAGTTGCCAAAACCAGAGGGGTGCTACTGGCAGATAGTGAGTAGAGGCCAGGGATCCTGCTCGACACCCTGCAATGCACAGGATGGCCCCATCATGGAGACTCCTCCAGCCCCAGATGTCAACAGTGCGAGGCAGAAGCCCATGCCCTGAAGCAGGGAGGTTGTCCTGGGTTCCAGACCAAGCAGCCCTCGATGGCAAGCTGACTGTGCCGGGCCCTTCCCACCCTGGAAGGAAGGCAATTATCAACAGGAAGAGGAGACACTTGCTCCATGCACAGGTGTGGTCCCTGCTGCAGGGCTCAGCCAGTACCACGCTCTGAAGCCTACTGAGTGTGTGACTTGCCGGCACAGGGCCCCACATAACATCCCAAACCACTAGCAAAGGAGGAGGGATTGGCCTGACTGCAGCCTCCACTGGCCGTGGCACATGCCGCCTCACCCAAGAGCTGCCAGCCAGCTAGGACATGGACAGTCAACTGAAGACAACCAAGGCACCGGTTCAGGGTAATTCCTGCAGTAAGAGCACTGGCCTCCAGGATATGGTACCTACTGAGGTCCAAGTCCCCGACAAGAACCAAGGAACAAAACTAAAGGGGCTACACACCTGGCGGGGGGGGGAGTCTGTGCCTCCCCTCCCTGCAACTCTGGACCTAGCGATTTAGAAAGTCCTGCAGCAGAAACACAAGCATCCCGCCAAATTAGAGGATATGGGTGCCACCTGGGCACTCTGGGCTAATTCGTGCCAAAGGACCAATGGGCCAGAGTGGGGGATGCTGCCATGCTGGGGGTGGGCAGGAGTGTGCAGCTGCCCCCTGAGCACCAGTGAGGAGGTGGAGCTGAGCAGTGCAGTGCGAGGACGAGGGGGCTGTCATGGAGATACACATGGCTGCCCAGAAGAGGTCCCAGCTGCTGGGTGGGTGGGAGGTTGCCCTCGGCCTTCCCTGAGGTGTCTGCCAGAACCACCTCAGCTGCCCCAGAAAGACACTTCATCTCACACTGCACTCCCAGGACAGGCCATAGCCCCTCCCGGAGCCGACTTCGCCCCCTCCCAGGACAGATCACGCCCTTTCCCAGGCCAGACCTCGCCCGCTCCCAGGGCAGGCCACGCCCACTCCCAGGGAAGACCTCACCCATTTCCCAGGAAAACATCAGAAGACCTCGCTCCTTCCCAAGAAAGACCACACCTGCTCCCGGTACAGGTCACATCCCGTCCCAGGGCAGACCTCATCCCTTCCAGGGGCGGACCTTGCCTGCCCTCTCCCAGAATAGACAGCACTTAGTGAGTAATCAGTGCAAGGATATAGAGGCCTGGCCATGTTAACCCAGCCTGGCAGGGTCAGCCGGGTCGAGAGCTCCCTGTAGGGTCAGCCGAGGCCATCCCAGAGCCCTCCCGCAGCCTCCTTCTCTCTTGGCCGTCCCCTGCTTCTTCCCCGTCCCTCCTTTCCCTTCTCCAGGAGTGGTCCTGAGGGCACTCTCATAAACCTCCTGCCTGTCAGGGTCTACCTGGCCCCCAAACCAGGAGGGGGGACAGCAAGGCTTGAGGTGCTAGCTGGCTCTCAGGCACACCCAGCTCCAAGACCCAGGGGCCACAGAGGTGCCGGTGCAGTCAGCTCCCTCAGCAGGGCAAGACGCCCCACTTTCACTCTCCCACCCGCTGTCCTTCTCACCTCGGAGCTCTTGGTTCTCCTCCAGAGAGCGCTGAAGGGTGTCCGGCGTGCCCTGCTCTGAAGGCAGATGTAGCATGGCCGGCTTCCCCGGAGAAGACTCTTCGCCCAGATCGTCCTGGTCCGCTGCTGGGCCACCGCTGGGCTGCACCATCTCACACGGCCGGCTCTTCCAGGGGTGCCTGCTCATCCAACAAGGCAGGGGCTGAGAGGGAAAAGCAGCAGAGGCTCACAGCAGACCCGCGTGGGTGCTCTTGCCCAGCAAGACAGCTTTGCTCTGTGCAGGGGCCTGGGCCATGTTTGAAGCACTGCCAATACTGCATCTAGTGTCACAAGACGCTAACGTGCATTTTCAGTCTAGGAGACAGCAAATATCCCCATTCCAAAGGGAGGTACTTGCAGGCACCTGTGGGAGACTTGGAAATGCCATGATCTATCACTGGTTTTAAACGCTCTTCCTAGCACCCATCTCCAGGCTGTAAACTGAAGAATTTCACCAGAGGTGGCAGATGAAGAGGATTATTTGTGGAAGGAGATGTCAGTGTGCTGGGAATCCCACCCCCTACAGACCTTCACAAGCAGAAATGAAGGGTGCTGGCCCCTCACCTAGTATAATGGGTGGAATGGTAGCCCCCAAGAAGATTAGTCCATGTCCTAACCCCTGAAACGTAGAAATGTGACTTTGCTTGGGGAAAGGGTCCTTGCAGGTGTAAGATGTCAAGATGAGATCATCCCGGGTTACTCCAGTGGGCCCTAAATCCAGTAACAAGTGTCTTTTAAAGAGAAGAGGCAGGAGATGGAGACACAGAGGAGGTCACATGGAGGCAGAGGCAGAGACTGGAGTGATGCAGCCACAAGTCCAGGAACAACTAGGGCCATCAGAAGCTGGGAGAGGCAGGAAGAATCCTCCCCTAGAGCCTTCAGGAGTGTGAGCTCGCCCACCCTTTGGTTTGGGACATCTGGTCTCTAGAACTGGGAGAGATTACATTCTGCTGTTTTAAGCCACCACACGTGTGGTCATTTCTTACAGCAGCCCCAGGAAGCTCGTATACCTAATAAGAGAGGCTTTGAGGAGACCACTCAGAGCCGGTGTTTTCGGAGCTAGAGAGAGAGGGGGAGAGAGGGGACATCTGTTCCCTGACAACGTGCGCTGAAGAATGTGAAAGTGGGAGCTGAGCCCGGGACAGTGGGCAGAGAGACAGACTGAGCTGTGTTCTCTGATGAACTAGAAGTAGAGTGTGTGGGAAAGCGCCAGCCTAGAGCTCCTTTAAATCCCGCCCAAAAAGACTGACTACAGCAGAGGAAGCCAATCCCACGACAAGTCTCTGGAAGCAGGCCCGAGGCAAAGGAGGGTGACTTTAATGCCAAACAAACTTAGTAGTTTTGACTGTTAACGCCAATACTGTCCCACTGAACATCCACTGACCCTTCAGCAGCAGCAGCTGACACAGCTGATCTCTGCCTTCTCAATATACTTTCCTCCCTTGGCCAAAATAATGGGGAAACTCCCAGGTATTCACCCAAGAGAAAGGAAAACGCATATCCACACATGAATGCTTGTAGGAGCATTACTCATAACAGCCAAAGAGTGGAAACAACCCAGTCTATTGACTGATAAATAAAATCTAGTACACTCACATGCTATAACATGAACAAATCTTGGAGACGCTACGCTAAGAGAAACAAGTCACAAAAGAGTATATAGCATATGATTCAATTTATATAAGATGTCCAGAATAGGAATTCATAGAGACAGAAAGTAGATTAATAGCTGCTGGGGAGAGCCACTTAGGGCTGGAGGGGATGGGGTAAGTGGGGGTGACAGACAGAGAGTACGGGGTTTCTTTGGGGGTAACGAAAATGTTCTGGAATCAGTGGTGATGGCTGCACAACTCTGTGAACATATGTACTACAAACCATTGAACTGTACACTTTAAATGGGTGAATTGTGTGGCATGCAAATTACGTGTCGATGAAGCTGTTATTAAAAATAATAGTGGGAGAGGGCTGTGAGGGGTACAGATTAAACGAAATTAGCAACGAGTTGATTAACTGTTGAAGTTGGGAGATGGGTACATGGGATTCACTATACCCGTCTTTCTATTTTGGTACATTTTTCAGATTCTCAGTAATAAAACGCTCAAACGCTGCCTCTCAGCTGGATTACTGCAGGTCACCCTACTTCTAATCTTGTCCCCTACAAGGTATCCTCCCCACCACGGCCAGAACGATCGGACTAAAACGTCGTTCCGATCACGTCCCTCCTCTACTGAGAACCTCACCACGGCTCCCCTCTGCCCTCAGTGAAAGAGTCAAAGGCTCTACAACGGCCCACAAGGCCTTGGACTATCTGGTTCCCCATCCCTTCCTCTCCAACTACGCTCCCCTCGCTCACTCTGCTCCAGTCACAGTGGCCTCCGGGCTGTTCCTCGAACGTGCCAGGACGGCCCATTCATTCTCAGCTCGCGAAACGGTACGAGGGTGGGTACATAGTAATCGTTTCACAAAGTGAGCAAACTGAGGCACATGCGATAAAACAGCCGCCAAACTGTATTTGAGGCCTTTCTGAAGATGTAACGACCTTCAAGCGCATTCCGGTTTAATGAACAGAAGTCCTCGCTCTAGGGCATGGCCAACCCCGCGGCGGCGGCGGAGGGAGGGATGGAGACAGGCCCGCTCGTCGCCTGAGGAGCCTAGGTCCTGCATCGGCCAGCCTTGCCGTGCTCCAGAAGCGCGCGGCGGGACTGGGCCGGGGCCCAACGGGAAGGGGAGCCTGAACGTCGGGGAGTGTCGGAGGCGGCGGAACGCTCGCCGCCGAAGCCCTGTCTTTGGGGGAGAAGACCACACCTGTCAGCAGAGTCGGTCGGACGTGAGAAGGGCGGGAGCGGCGCACTGCGGGCGCTCTAGGGCCCCGGCGCCCCAAGAAAGTCCCGGTTCCGCGGTCGCCCTTCCCTTCTCCGCTGTCGAAAGCCCGCTTCCGGCTTCCGGTGTCGTCACCGTGGGATCCGGAAGTAAAACCGAAAGCCTCGCCCCCCGCACCACCGGGGGCCAGCGAGAGGCATGAGGCCGAGACAGGGCTGCGTGCCGCTCCACGGGGAAATTTGCGCCCACCGACCTCGGCCGGCCCGCAGGACGGCCCCCAGTGACAAGCACCACCCGCTACTTCCTACGGCGTCACGGCCCACACGCCTTCTTGTCTCCGGCAGCCGCACCCGGCCTTGGGGAGCTCGACCCTCCCGCCCTGCCAGGGGAGGAGTCGAGAAGAGGTTGCCCAATAGGGTCGGCTGACCCGAGAGCCGGCGACTGTGCCCGGGGAGCCGGACAGCCAGAGGCACCGCCCAAAAGCCGAGGGCGAGGTCGGAGGAGGCGTGGCCACGCTGCCGGCGGAAGGGGAGCCCTTCGCGAAGGCGGGGACCACCGAGGCGAGCGGGAAAGCGGGGCCGTAGAGGTGGGGCCGGGCCGGCGATGGGAACGCGGGAGAACCGCGCTGGACCGCACCCCCGCCCACGTGGCGTCGTGGATGCAGAGCAGCGGGGACGGCAGGCTGCCGGCGGACGGGCAGCCAGCACAGGTGCCCGAGGGACGGGCTGGCCGGGATGCGCGCGCACCTGCCCTCGCCCCGCCCTGCCCGCGCGTGAGGGCGGCCGAGGCCCCGCCCCGCGCGCCTCGCCTGAGACCGGTCAGCTCAGCCGAGGCGCCCGCCCCCGCCGATTAAATGGGCCGGCGGGGCTCAGCCCCCGGAAACGGCCGTGCACTCCGGGGCTGCGATCGCGGAGGGGGCGGCGACGAGGCGCAGGTAACCGGGGGGCGGGCAGGCGGGCGGGCAGGCGGGCGCCGCGCCGGCATAGGGGTGTGCTGCGCCGCTCGCCATGCGATGCTCGCTGTTTACTGTGCCTGGGAACGGAGCTGAATCGCGAGGGTCTTAGCGATCCCTTTAGACCCGCATCTTCCGTATCGGGCCCCTGGGGACACTGAGACCCTGGGAGAGGAGGGGACTTGGCGGGGGTCACCCAGCTTGGCAGGGAAGGGCTGGGGCTAAACTCTAGCATCTGGACACTCTAACATGCTCCAGGTCATTGTGGAGTTTCCGCTGCGGTCGGGAGTGAGATGGTCCTGGGCATGTACTGTGATGCCCCGACAGGGTTTTACTCGGCTGCTCAGAATTGATGCTCTAACTGGAGTCCGCTAGTGTTTTGGATAGTTCTGTACTGTGCACCCTGAATGAAGTCTGCCTGGGAAAGTATGGCTGAAGCCCAGAGCCAGCAGTTTCTAGCCCACCAGCCCCGCCCCTCCCCACCGTTCACAGCGAGTGGCTTTGGTACTGAAGCGTCCCCCTGATGAGAGCCCAAAGGAACCTTCGAGAAAGAGGTAACTTCTCAACGGACATTCTTTCACCAGAGAGCATCATGGCAGAGCAGGTGGCACTGAGCCGGACCCAGGTGTGCGGGATCCTGCGGGAAGAGCTGTACCAGGGTGATGCCTTCCACCAGTCAGATACACACATATTCATCATCATGGGCGCATCGGTGAGTCTCCCGCTGGCCCCACTCTTACAAACCAGACTTTGAGTGCCTCAGCTTTCCCTGCTGATTGTTGCGGGGCACACAGGCTCTGCCGTTCAGCGCTTCCTCTTGCTCCCACCTGTGGGTCATTATCCTCCCGGCACTGCCTGATACGCACGCACATGCAAGGCATCTCTGCAACCTGTGCCTAGCCACTGAGTGTAGACCTGAGTCCTGGAGCTGCAAGGTCCTTAGGGACCATCTAGCTGGACTTCCTCCTCCCTGGGGAAAACAGGGAAAGCTATTCGTTGTTTTTTTCAAACCTGTTGATGACTTAACAAATGATCTGAGGCCCATCACTGCCTCTTCTCTCCCTGCCACATCAAGTTCCCTGGGGACAAACACTCAGCCTTTCTTTGAACAGCATCTCTTGACCCCAACTTCCAAAACACCTGGCCCCGACCGTCCCCCTGGTGGAACTGCTGTTTTGCTCTGATTGAAAAGGCCAAAGAGTAGAGGCAAGGGCAGAGGTATAGAATGAAGAGTTATGTGGGAGGGGACAGAGGGATGATCCTAGTAGAGCCATGGCCCCAGGCTAGAGCACCCTTGCCTGTGTGACACGTGGCAGCACAATGTGTGTAGGGGCTGGTGGGACCAGGGTTTATCTCAAAAGTGGTCTCAGTTTTTCACTTTTAACCCTGGATGAGCCCAAGAATCTGCTCACCATCCTGTGACTACCTGTGCCATTAGCTTATCGTGTGATCTTTTTTTTTTTTTTATTTTGAGTCAGTCTCACTCTGTCGCCCAGGCTGGAGTGCAGTGGCACACTCCCGGCCACCGCAGCCTCAACCTGCTGGGCTCAGGCGATCCTTCCACCTCAGCCTTCCAAGTAGCTGGAATTACAAGTGTGCGCCATCACACCTGGCCAGTTTTTTGATTTATTGGAGAGAGGAAGTCTCGCCAGGTTGCCCAGGCTGGTCTTGAACCCCTTGGCTCAGGCAGTCTTCTCACCTCTGCCTCCCAAACTGCTAGGATTACAGGTGTGAGCCACTGCACCTAGCTATCGTGTAATCGAGCTCTATCAAAACTAATCAGCTGCTGGAAGAACTTGGTGGTGCTTTGTTCTTGTGGAACAGTGCACCACTGCCCTTTGCCAAACCTGTTCCCTGCTGCCTTGGTTTCTGATCAGAACTTCAAAAGAAGAGCTGAAAGGAACAAGGAGGCAAGCCAGGGAGGAGAGCTCTGCCAGTGGGAGGGCAAAGGAGGGCCGCCTCAGGCACTGTCCTTGACTCCCCAGGACCCCAAGACCTGAGGGAGGTGCCCGGGCAGAGCACAGAGTGGGGTGTGCTTAGCCCGGGCCCCAGCCTGGTCTCCTTGGAGGAGCCGCAAATCTTAACAGTCAGGACTCTGACCACTAGGCCCTTCGATCGAGAAACAGATTAGCAGAGAAAGTAACTGAGGGCGGTTCCTCTTCCTTCCCCATCCCCACCCCATGCAAGGACACTCTGACACTTAGACATCTCATTGAGCACATCCACACTTGCTGTGTGACTTAGAGCAAGTGTTTCCACATAGCAAATGTGGGCTTTCTACATTTTTTAGAGACAAGGTCTCAGTCTGTCGCCCAGGCGGGAGTGCGGTAGCATGATCACAGCTCACTGCAGCCTCATACTCCTGAGCTAAAGAGATCCTCCCACCTCAGCCTCCTGAGTAGCTGGGACTACAGGTGTGCACCACCATGCCTGGGTCTCGCTGTATTGCCCAGGCTGGTCTCAAACTTCTGGGGCTCAAGCAGTCCTCCTGCCTTGACCTCCGAAGGTGATGAGATGACAGGCATGAGTCACCACACCCAGCACAAATAAGAACTTTTTTTTTTTGAGTCACCCAGGCTAGAGTGCAGTGGCATAATCATGGCTCACCACAGCCTCGGCCTCCCAGGCTCAGACAATCCTCCTACCTCAGCCTCCCAAGAAGCTGAAACTGCAGGCATGTGACACCACACCTGGCTAATTTTTTAATTTTTTGTAGAGATGAGGTCTCACCATGTTGCTGAGGCTGGTCTTGAACTCCTGGGCTCAAGCAATTCTCTTGCCTCTGCCTCCCAAAGTTCTGGGATTACAGGCATGAGCCACCACGGCGGGGGCAGCAGCAGAATGAGGGCATTTGAAATGAGCACCAAGAGTCCTCAGTCTTTTTCTTGCTGATTGTGTGACTTCTAGCTGCCTTCATCTGTGGCCACTTGGTGTTGGGTAACTGTTTCGTTGCAGCCAGTAGGGTTCCCCTTTGCTCTGCACCGAGAGGGACAGCCAAAGGCTCCCAGAACAGAAATGGGAAGTACCAGCACCCGCGAGGGGGTGAGGGCACAAAGGGTCATCTGAAGAGCCTTGTGGTTTGTCGCGCCCTCTTTTTGCTGGAGGGCTGGAGCAGGGTGGGCAGCTCAGGCACAGCTCAGCCCCCACCCTCAGTTCTCCTTCCACCCACCCAGGAGGAGGCAGGGCAGCGTGAGGCTCATCCCAGAAGCCAATTCTCCAGTCGTTCACTCAGCACATGGCGGCCGGGCCCCACCAAGTACCCCTTCTAAGCCTCAGCAGCCATCCCTGCCTTCCTCACAGGACCTGGGCTGTGGGGGGGCCAGGGACCCACAGTGAGTCAGCCGACCCATGAGAGGGGTGCCGTGTCCCCAGCCCGCACAGCACACGGCTCCCACGAGGAGGGCCTGGAGAGCACAGCCCACACAAAAGGAGAAGCTGGGAACAGGCCTGCTGTGACCCGGAGACTGAAAGCCGGCCAGTGGCGGGCAAGCCCGGAGCCTTGGCAAGCGGATGCCCCGGGGCAGGCTGGGCCCACGTGGCTTCCTCCTCCCTGGCCGCCTTGCCCAACCCTTACCCACATGCCCAGCTTCCTTCCTGGGGGCGTCCTGACGCCGGCGCGGAGTTGCCACAGGGGCTCAGAGCCACTTCCTCCCTCCTCAGGACACCCCCCCACCAGAAAGGGAGTGGAGGTGCCCGCTGTTCCAATCCAGACAGCGCTGGCCTTGGAGCCCTGCTGGGAGGGGCCTTGGGCCTGGAACAACGCCATCCCCCGCTTGACAGGACCAAGGCAGGGCTGGAGAGCAACTCTTTCCCTGATGTGAGGGAAAGAGACTAGAACTAGCTGCTCGCCTCCCTGGGCCTCAGTTTCCCCACCTGGACTTTGAGGCCCATGGGCTCAGTAGGTGCTCAGGACCCATTCAGATGACAGGCCTGGGTGAGGGATGACCTGGCAGCCCAGCCCCTCCCTTTCGTCACAGCATCTCTGGGCCGACTTCCCCCTTGGACCGATAAGATTCCTGCTGTGTCATGATGACGTTGGCACTCCCCCAAAGCCTGGGTGACTCACGAGCCCCAGGGTGGAGGAGGACAGCCCTTTGGCTGGATTTGCAGCTGAGCTTACCTCAGCAGCCCCCCGGTTCTCTCCCCAGTGGCCAGGAGCCAGCAGCACCCAGCCCAGGCCAGGGCTCCGCCCAGGAAGCCAGGCGGATCCTTGACCCCAGTGACCCTTGGGAGCCAGAGGGCCCACCCCGCTGGGCCCCCAGTACGCAGCGCCCTCCACCCTCAAACCCTCGCACCAAGACAAGGAAGCTGCAGCGATCCGGGTGCATAAAGCAGGAGGCCGAGGCCGGACCGCGGCGCCCACAGCACATCGTGGCCCAGGTCCCCCTGCCCTGGCCTGGCCAGGTGTCGGTGGACCTGAGTCACATCCTGCTTCTCCTGCCAAGTCACCACGCATCCTTGGGTGGATCCCGACCCCGCCGTGGGCCTCAGCCAGAAGGAGGGGGTGGGAGAGATGAGAGGAGCTCCTTCTCCCAAGGACCCCTTCGGTCGCCCCACCTGCACGCACGTGGTAAGGCCTTCTCGGCCAGCCCGAAGGTTCCCTCGTGTCTTCCCATGCCTGTTCCTCCCGAGGCAACCAGCAGAGAGGGCAGCCCCCCCAGCCCAGATGGAAGCGGCTCAGCTCGGCTCAGCTTAGTCTCCCCCATGGCGGGGAGTGGCCTTCCCCCGCCCCCCACTGCCTTCCATTTTACCTCGCCTCCCTTGGGTGTCTCAGAAACCAGCAGACTGTCGGGTGCAGGGGCTGAGCTGAAACAAGGCGAGCAGGTTCGCTCACTAGTTAATCCCAAAGGGAGCAGCAAGACAAACAGCCTGGGGTGCGGGGCAACTGTGACTCAGCAGAGCAGTCCCCTGCCACCAGTGCACGGCCGGAGTCTGCCCTGATTCTTCCCAGGCTACTGGAATTTGGTCATAAGCAAGCATGACCCACTGCGCGGCGGACTCCACAGCGTTTGCAGGCCATGGCCCGCACCGTTGCTTGCAGGGTCTGGCTCCCAGCGTGCTGGCCCTTTCTGTGTGAGAGGAGAGGCCAGAGGTGGGCACTGGTGACTCGCCGCGGGGAGCTAAGGACCATGGTAGCCCAGGGTGGGGTCATCTGAGCTGGACCTTGAGGGCTGCCGAAGTGAGGGGTCCCGGCCGGGCACAGTGGCTCACGCCTGTAGTCCCAGCACTTTGAGAGGCCAAGGTGGGAGGATTGCTTGAGCCCAGGAGTTCGAGACCAGCCTGGGCGACAAAGCAAGACCTTGTCTCAACAAAACGTATTTGAAAACTTAGCCAGGTGTGTTGGCACCTGTGGTCCCAGCTACTGGGGAGGCAGAGACACTTGAGACCTCATCGCTGAGCCCAGGAGTTTGAGGCTGCAGTGAGCTATGATCATGCCACTGCACTCCAGCTGGGCGGCAGAGCGAGACCCTGACTCGGAACGAAGGTGGCAGTTATAGTCGGGACCCGCTGTGCGTGCTTGGGAGACAGTCGTGAGTGGTTGGCAGACATGGCGGGAGTTAGAGGAAATCTCTCCCACTGGTGCCAGTGCAGGCGGCCTCGGTTTCAGAACAGCCCACTTGGGGGTCCCAGGGGAGCCTGGCGCTGACAAGCAGACACTTGCCTGTGTGGACTTGGCGCTCAGCCCAGTCTGAGCTGGGACAGAAGCTTGGGAGTTGTCAGCCCGCAGGTCCCCACCTGCAGCCCTGGGCGTGGCTGAGATCACCTGAGAACAGAGCCACCCTACTCCGGAGTGACTTCTCACCCTGGAGCCCGCAAGCAGCCCATTGAGTCATGTGTCGCTCGTCTCGTGGTGACGTTGGTTCTCTTCAGTTGTAATAGCCTCAGCAGCATGGACCAGCTTGTGTGTACTGGAGGGGACAGCAGGTCGCTTCACCTTCAGGTGGCCCTGGTGCCACCAGGCAAGGCTGGGAGCATTATTTTGCCTACCTTCCCGAGGGCTCGTTTGGGCTCAGAGGAGGTCAGGCCGCCTAGACAGGCTACACCTGAAAAATCCTCCCACACATCTGGACAAAAATTGGGTTCAGAGTAACTTGTTAGGGCTGGGCATAGTGGCTTAAGCCTGTAATTCCAGCATTCTGGGAGACTGAGGCAGGAGGATCACGTGAGCCCAGGAGTTTGAGGCTGCAGTGAGCTATGGTCACACCATTGCTCTCCAGCTGGAGTGACAGAGTGAGACCCCAATGCAAACAATAATAATAATAACTTGCTAGATGTGGTGTTTTGAGCTTTTAACTCAGCTGTGTCTGCAGGCTTCTCAAAGTGAATTTGCTTTCACTGCTCAGGTCCTTGAGCCCTGTGGTTGGCTTTCCTGTCAGTTGAGTCGGGACTGCCTGTGTCACCCATTGTGCTCTCTCCCTGCCAACCCGCAGCACGGCCCCCGCCAATCCCACGCCCTGATTATAGGGTGCACAGATGAAAGAGGCACCCACTCTGCTCAGGGGTGCCTGGCCGCTCTGGCTTCGTCTTCCACCTGGCCTGTTACACAGGAGAGCCCCAGGCTCACTCTGTCCCCATCTATGCATTTTGCCGGTCACAGCCCTTCAGTCCATGAACTCGTCACGTGTTGGTCTCTGTGCCGTGCCTGGCAGGCCCCTTCCTGTCGCTGAGTGGTCCTGTTGTGTCAACATACAGTCTGCCCATTCGCATGTTCATGGGAACATCTGGGCTGTCTCCAGTTGGGGGCTGTTTTAAACTGAGGCTGCCATGCCCATCCGTGTGCGAGTGTCTGTGTGGACGTGTGTGTTCACTGCTCCTGGGTCATGCCCAGGAGAGGTCACGCCCAGGAGAGGACAGGCTGGTCGGGAACTGGCGACCCGGCCGTCCCAGGGATGCCTGTGTCACCGCACCGCTCCACCTCGTGTCCCTGCCACTTCCTGACCTTTCCACGCTTTTTTTTCCCTCATCCCTGGTTGTTGAAAGGGAATTCCTTCATGCTTGCCCCAAGTGTGGAGTCTGGAGGGTGTTGGACGGGCCCTTTGTTGAGGGAAGGAAGTGTTCTTGTAACCCTCCCCTGATAAGAGTAGCTATCACGAATAGATAATTTTCTGAAATGCCTTATCTACATCTGTTGTGCTGAGCGAGACTGCTAGGTTTAAAACGACCAACACTAGGACACGGCAAAGTTGTCTGAGAGTTGGTATCTTTTAATCTCATAATGTGGTGAATCTGGGTGATTTGTTTTTCTTTCTCAATATCAAACCAACCTTTCATTTCCAGGATAAACTCAGCATGGTTCCGATGTGTCGTGCTTTTTAGCCTCACAGAAGGTGGTTTGCTGGTGTTTTTTTGCGGGGTTTTTGCGTGCGTGCATGTGCACATGACTATGACAGGCTTCTAGGGTTCCCACGTGCCTTTCTCATCACATTTCAGACTTCTATCAGAGGTCTGCGGGTAGAGCACGCTGGGATTCTCTCTTCCTTGCATCTCACAGGACCCACTCACGGCACTTTCTGTGCCGGGGTCATCTTGGTGGGATGGTTTGTTTTTTTTTCTTTGAGTAGGAGTCTCACTCTGTCACCCAGGCTGGAGGGCAGTGGCAGGCGATCCTCCCACCTCCCAAGTAGCTGGAACCACAGGCGTGAACCACCATGCCCAGCTAATGTTTTTATTTATTGCAGAGACAAAGTCTTGCCAAGTTGCCCAGGCTGGTGTCAAACCCTAGGCTCAGCCGGGCTCGGTGGTTTAGCCTGTAATCCCGTGCCTTTGGCAGGCTGAGGTGAGTGGATTGCCTGAGCCCGCGGGTTCGAGACCCGCCTGGGCAGCGAGACCTCATCTCTACAATAAATCAAAAAATCAGCTGGGCATGGTAGCGCGCGCCTGTAGTTCCGACTACTCGGAAGGCTGAGGCGGAAGGATCGCCGGAGCCCGGCAGGTCGAGGCTGCAGTGGCCGGAAGCGGCCACTGCACTCCAGTCTGGGCAACCGAGTGAGACTCCAACTCAAAAAAAACAAAAAAAACCGTGGGCTCAGGCAATCCTCTTGCCTTGGCCTCCCAAAGTGCTGGGATTACAGACATGAGCCATCACACCCGGCCTGTGGGAAGGTCTGTGGCCATCGCCACACTCGTGTCCCTCACTCTGTTTTGGTAGGTTGAATTTCTCTAGAAATGTTTCCATCTCATCCAGTCTGTCAGACATGGAATGAAGTCGTTCATGAGACCCTCTTCTCTGCCTCCGTCTAAAGTTTTGTCCAGTTTTACCCTGTTATTTATGCCATTTGAAAAGCAGCCAGGCCAGAGGATTGTCTTTTTTTGTCTTTTTCAAACACCATTCTGGCTTCATCAATGTCTTCCTTATAATTTGGCTTTAAAGTCCCTTTTTCTAACTTCTGGAATCAGGTGCTTAGCTCACTGGTTTCGAGCTACTCTTTTGTACTGGCATGAGCATTCAAGGAGATGCATTTATGTCTTCCAGGTCGGGTGGAAGGTTAGTTCGAGCTCAAATCTCAGGGCTCCTCTGGCTATGCATTGGGGCTAGACACACACTTGTGGCTGAGTGCCCAGATCACCGAGGGTGGGGGACCATCTGGGTCACGTCCCCAACTGCTTCTAGCCACATCTGTTCCCTCTGCCACAGGGCGACCTGGCCAAGAAGAAGATCTACCCCACCATCTGGTAAGCATGCCCCCCTGCCCCCACAGCCTCCCCAGCAGGGCCAGGCCCGGCCCCGCCCACCCCACGCTGGTGACAGCTGCGCGCTGTTCTCAGGTGGCTGTTCCGGGACGGCCTTCTGCCTGAAAACACCTTCATCGTGGGCTACGCCCGCTCCCGTCTCACGGTGGCTGACATCCGCAAGCAGACGGAGCCCTTCTTCAGAGTGAGTGGCTCCGGGGTCTCCCCTGGCCTGGTTCTGCCCTATCCGCCTGCCCCCTTCCCTTCCCTTCCCGGGACACTCTTGCCCCCGCCGGCTCCTGCCTCTCCCTCGAGCAGGAGGCGCC
This sequence comes from Cephalopachus bancanus, assembly GCA_027257055.1. NCBI lineage: Eukaryota > Metazoa > Chordata > Mammalia > Primates > Tarsiidae > Cephalopachus > Cephalopachus bancanus. The sequence continues at coordinate 226,420 of JAPVLO010001026.1, read as the reverse complement.
CTGGGCATGGAGTAGTGGAGGGGGTCCCTGCAGCCAGAGCCCCCGATGACCCCCCAACCCCCCCAACTGGGCCTCGCCAGTTCCCTCCTGCTGTGCTCTGGGGCCAGATCGGGATGTGCCTGGAGCCAGTAAGAGGACTCCACACTCTCCACCCAGAGAAAGCCTGCAGCTCCACATTTTCTCAGCAAATCCTAGCTGGGCCTAATGAATTCAGAGAGCGCTCTTTCTTCCAGCTCAAAGTGGCCTGCGACCTGGCTTATGTCCGAGGACACAAGGTCCTCAGGGACGTGCGGGAGTGACTGCCCTGGCCCCTGGCCTGGGGCTGCCGGGCCTCGTCTGCAGGGTCCATGCTGCCTGCCTCCGCCTCCCTGTCTCTGCGTGGGCAGAGAGGGGGCTGAGCCCAGTGTAGGGACAGGACAGCTGCCTCCGGAGGAACCCCACCCTGGCTCTGAGATGAGAGAGCACAAACCACACCCCCTGGGCAGAGCAGGCATGGACTTGAAGTGTGGAGCCAGCATCTGTCCGTCCGTCTCTCCCAGGCCACCCCAGAGGAGAAGCCCAAGCTGGAGGAGTTCTTTGCTCGCAACTCCTACGTGGCTGGCCAGTACGACGATGCAGACTCCTACAAGCGCCTGAACAGCCACATGAACGCCCTGCACCAGGGGCTGCCAGCCAACCGCCTCTTCTACCTGGCCTTGCCCCCCACGGTCTACGAGGCCGTCACCAAGAACATCCACGAGACCTGCATGAGCCAGACGTAAGACTTACCCTCCGCCCTCCCTCCGCTGGCCCGGGAAGGGTCTCCCCAAAGAGCAGGTCGAACTAGGCAGCCTGCAAAGCAGGGTGCCCCACTTGCTTTCTACAATCCCGCACTCCAGAAGTCCAGGTCCCTGGCAGTAGTTCCCACTAGGACCACGAGATGGCAGCATTGCTCCACGAAACACTGCCGCTTGCCTGTTTCCTGGTTTTCCCAGTCTCTTCGTCATGGCCACCAGATGGCAGCATCGCTCCACGCAATACTGCTGCTAATTTTTTTCTCTGGCTTTCCTGGAGTCTCGGGCAGGACCAGGAGGTGGCAGCATCGCTCCATGCAGAGCATGCTACGGGTTGTCACCGAGCCCTAGTCTCTTGTCCCCACGGCCATGTCCCTCTTGTCCCTAGTTTAGAAAGCGGGACAGCACGCTCACACTCAGGGATAGCTGGAAAAGGGCCTTTCTCTCACTTTCAAGTAAGGAGATTGGGCCTTCACCATCCTCTCCTCTGCTCCCAGCCCCCTGGGGACCCAGCGTGGACAGGAGGGGAACAGGGCTTCCCTAGGGCCAGGACGAGCAGATTGGCAGGGATGCTTCCCAGAGGTGCAGAGCTTGGTGTTGAGGTCCGAGGACAGAGGGTAGGGGGTCTGGTCAGGTCACCTGGGGATGCAGACAGGGGGAGCCCTACTCCCTAGGAGGGGCCCGTGGGGTGATGAGGCTCTGGCCCGTAAGGCCGAGCTCAAGGGGTGACATGGCTCTGGGCCCCAGCAGAGGCTGGAACCGCATCATCGTGGAGAAGCCCTTTGGGAGGGACCTGCAGAGTTCAGACCGGCTGTCCAATCACATCGCCTCCCTGTTCCGCGAGGACCAGATCTACCGCATCGACCACTACCTGGGCAAGGAGATGGTCCAGAACCTCATGGTGCTGAGGTGGGCGGCTGGGGCCGGGCGGGGCAGGCTCAGGGAACCTCAGAGGACAGGCTCCCCCAGGCTGCAGGGGTGCCCACGCCTCCACCTGGCCCTCCCCGCAGATTCGCCAACAGGATCTTCGGCCCCATCTGGAACCGGGACAACATCGCCTGTGTCATCCTCACCTTCAAGGAGCCCTTCGGCACCGAGGGCCGCGGGGGCTACTTCGATGAGTTCGGGATCATCCGGTGAGCGCTGTCTCCCCCTCTCCCGTCCTGGGGTGTGTGACCCATCAGAGGTGGCCGGGAAGGGAGGGCCTCCACAGCCACGCCCCCGGGGCTTGCCCAGGCCAGCAGCAGGGTCCCCGTCGCTTCCTTGCCTTAAGGAGACCTGGGGGCCAGTGGCGACCGGGAAGCGAGTCTCCCAGCTTGCCACTGGAAAGCCTGGTGTGGGTTGCTAGGCCCCCTGGAACCTGGCCACACTCTTCCCCTCATCCCAGAAGTGGGCCTGACCAGAGCCTCGGCCTTCTCTGCCACCAGGGACGTGATGCAGAACCACCTCCTGCAGATGCTGTGCCTGGTGGCCATGGAGAAGCCCGCCTCCACCGACTCGGACGATGTCCGTGATGAGAAGGTGGGTAGGGCGCGCCCTCCTGGTCCCCAGCAGCCCGACCCGGGGCAGTGCCGAGGGAGGGTATGCACACGGTGTCCTTGTCACCCACACGAGCTGCCAGCCCTGAGCACAGGAGGTCCCGCGGGAGGTGCCCCGAGCAGGGAGTTGCAAAGCCCAAGCTGTCATGTGCCAGCTCTGACAGTGACCGCCACGTGGCCAAGGGCAGGCCACTGCCTCTCTGGTCCTTAGCTTCTCCGTCGGAAAAGCCAGGCTGGCCAGGCACGGTGGCTGATGCCTGTCATCCCAGCACTTTGGGAGGCAGAGGTGAGGGGATTGCCTGGGCCTAGGGTTTGAGACCAGCCTGGGCAACTCGGTGAGATCTCATCTCTAAAAAGTGTTTGGGAAACCCAGGAGGCTGAGCCGAGGGGGCCCTGGAGGGCCCTCGGGGAGGGCCCCATGGCTGTGCCTGCAGCAGGGCAACCAGAGCTCATCACGCGCTTCCTCCTGTCCTCAAGGCGGCCTCTCTGGCCTTCCTCAGCCGCTGGGAGGCGCCCTTGGGCCCGCTCTCTCCTCTTCCCTGCTCTCTCCCAGGTCAAGGTGCTGAAATGCATCTCAGAGGCACAGGCCGACAACGTGGTCCTGGGCCAGTACGTGGGGAACCCCAGCGGAGAGGGCGAGGCCACCAGAGGGTACCTGGATGACCCCACAGTGCCCCGTGGGTCCACCACTGCTACCTTTGCAGCTGTGGTTCTCTACGTGGAGAACGAGAGGTGGGACGGTAGGTGGCATCTCCAAGGCCCAGCAAGCACTCCGCCACACTCCCGCCGCCCACGCCCACTCACACATCGTCGTGCGCCCTCACTTGTGCCCCTGCTGGCCCTGAGCTGGGCCTGAGGCTGGCCTCGCCCCCCAGGGGTGCCCTTCATCCTGCGCTGTGGCAAAGCCCTGAACGAGCGCAAGGCCGAGGTGCGGCTGCAGTTCCGCGACGTGGCCGGCGACATCTTCCACCAGCAGTGCAAGCGCAACGAGCTGGTGATCCGCGTGCAGCCCAACGAGGCCGTGTACACCAAGATGATGACCAAGAAGCCGGGCATGTTCTTCAACCCCGAGGAGTCAGAGCTGGACCTGACCTACGGCAACAGATACAAGGTGCCCCAGGCGGGCCGTGGGCGGAGGCGGGGGCGCCCCGCGGCGGAGGTGTGGGTGACGTCTTTCTCGCCGCAGAACGTGAAGCTGCCTGACGCCTACGAGCGCCTCATCCTGGATGTCTTCTGCGGGAGCCAGATGCACTTCGTGCGCAGGTGAGCCTCCGCCCAGCCCGCGGCCTTGCCCTCCGGGTCAGCCCCTAACTCGCGTGTCCCCCAGCGACGAGCTCCGCGAGGCCTGGCGGATCTTCACGCCGCTGCTGCACAAGATCGAGCGGGAGAAGCCCCGGCCCGTCCCCTACGTCTACGGCAGGTGAGGGGCACCCCCGCGTCTCTCCGGCGTCGCCCCGTGTCTCCCCGTTGTCCCTCACACGTCCCCACGTCTCCCCCACCCCTCTCCCCCTCCCCCTCCCCTCCCTCTCCCCCTCCCCTCTCCCCCTCCCCTCTCCCCCTTCTCTCTCCCCCTCCCCTCTCCCCCTCCCTCACGTCTTTCCCGGCGCCACCCTCACATGTCCCTCACGCCGGTCTGCCTGTCACCCTCCAGCCGGGGCCCCGCGGAGGCAGATGAGCTGATGAAGAGAGTGGGCTTCCAGTACGAGGGCACCTACAAATGGGTGAACCCCCACAAGCTGTGAGCCCTGCGCGCCTCCCGCACCCGCCCCCTGCCTCTCCTTCCCGCGCCCGCCCCGTCGGGAGCACTCGGGGACCACAGGCCTCAGCCTCACATTCCCGGCCCCGGGCTCAGGCCACCGGCTCAGGCCACCGTGTCCGCCCTCGCTGTCCCCACCCGAGCCCAGCACATTCCTTAAGCGCCGCCAGCACTGAAGACTCCGCCTGGCCACCCCGGGCTCCTCAGGCCACCCCGGGCTCCTCAGGCCACCCCCCCTCCCGCTCCAGCCCCGCGAGAAGGAAGGGGAAGGACAGCACCCACTGTCCCGGGGCTTCTCGGCCACTGGGACCTGCTCCCACGTGACGACCCGAGACCAAGTTAGGGCAACAGGGAGGCCCTGCGGGCCTCAGCAGGGCTGGGGTGGTGGGCTGGCCCCTCGGGAGGGGCTGGTGGTCCGTGTGAGAGGACCCGCCGCAGCCACGCCAGCCTCAGCGCCACTCCACATTCCTGGTCACCAGCTGGAGGGAACCTCGTGCTGCCCGGCAACGGCTCGGGCTCCTGGAGGCCCCTCATCCCACCGAATCTGCACTCCGTGGCCACCCCACCCCACCGCAGGTGGCCTCCCGGCCACAGAAAGAGCAGAAGCAGCAGCAATAGCTGGGACCCCGCCTCAAGCCCCTGCCATTAAATCTGCAAACAGCCCCTCCTGTCCCCTTGTCATTTGCTTCCCTGGGGACGCATTCCTTCCCCTCCCCATGTCACCCCGTGCTTCCTCTGGGGCTTCCCTTCTCGGCTTCTCACCCAGGCCTGGCCTATGACCAGCTGGGACCAGCCCATCATTGGAGCCACCCGAGTCTCACACTTTTCCCCTTGTGTGGGTGATTGTCACCGTAAGGCCAGCGCAAGGTGCAGGGACAGATCACGTCCATCACCCCCTTCCAGCTGATACTTCACCGCTCGCTGTCCAGGTTGCCCTGTCCCACCAGGGTCGCTCAGGCCACACTGCCATCCGCAGGTTCGAGCAGTGAGGAAGGAGAGGGGTGGGTTTTGTCACAGCCCTACCCTTGCACCTTCCTGGCTGCCATGCCAATGCGCCACATGCTGGATGGATTCCAAGAAGAGGAGCAAATTTGCTCCCATCCTGAGGGCACAAGTACAAGATCAGGGTGTCGGCAGGACCATGCTCCCACGGGAGGCTCTGGAAGGCTCTTTCCTGCCTCCAGCTCTTGGGGACTCCAGGCCACCCTCTCCCTACTGTGCGTGGCCTGGCCCGTGTTATGACACCACCACTGCAGTGTCACCTCACACTCGACTGTGTCTGTAGATGCCCTATTTCCACAAGGGCACATTAGGAGAGTCCGGGCGCACATGAGCCCGGGGCCACTGTTCAGTCCCCGCACTCGGACTGGGGCCGGGAGATGAGGCCACCAGGCAACAAAGCGACCAGGCGGTACTGTTACGCTTTATGGAGGGAGCGAAGCAGTGGCCCAGAAGATGGCTGGGGGAGGAAAGCCCCGCTCCAGAGGTGTCGACGTACACCCCAGGCCCTGAAGGAAATGGCGCCTGATGTTCTAGGACAAGCGAGGCCTGTGGCGGTGCGACCAGGCCCTCAGGCCGTGAGCAGTAATGGAGCTCACCCACAGCTGCCACCACCCCTCTGGCTTGGGCCCCGCCGCCTGCACTTAGAGCGCAGTTCATACCTAGGGCTCTTTGCCCAAACCTTCCAGGCCTCCTTTGCCTGCCAGCTCCCTGGGCTAGGGTGGCCACACTTGGGCCAGTCAGGGAGGGATGGCAGGCAGAGTCCTGGGTCCCAAGGGTGGGCTGAGGCTCCTGCCCAGGAGAAATGTAGAGACAGGAACGGGCAGTGCAGTTGCTGTCCCAGGAGCTAGAACCAGTATGTCACCCTCCACACACGCTGCCTCCTCGCTCTTCCTGTCCCCTCCAGTAAACAGAGGAAGTGGCACCTCCGGGCAGTGGAGGGAGGACGGTTGCCAAGTTCACCTGGACACTAAATAGGGGAGGGAGGAGCTTGACGGGGGCAGGGACAGGACCCTGTCGTGGAAAGGGCTGGAAACCAGCTTCAGGCACAGGGGCAGTGGTCTCCAGAAGGAGCCCTAGAAGTCCGGGAGCTGCCGAAGCTGGGCACAGAGCTGAAAACCAAGTAGAGGCAGTGCATGCAAGCAGTGAGGCTGTCACCACTTGTCCTCTGAGCCTTGGACGGCTGCCTCTGCCACCTCCATGTGAAATCAGGCAGACCTTGCAGGTGACCAGGAGGGAGACTTCTGGGGACAGGGCATGAAACCCAAGCAAGCGAGCATAGGCCAGTTCCAGAGTCTCAGTGCCACCTCCACATGCAGCCACCTCTGGTGTCGCGGACATCACACGGCTCCTCTAACCCCTGTCCCTAGGGTGATGTCTAGCCCTTAACTCCCCAGGGTGCGGCCCCCACGAACGGCAATAGGCCAGATAACACGAGGGCATGAACCCGAGGCAACAGGAATTGGACAGAGTGGTCCCTGAAGACACATCTGCGACCTACACCCCCACTGCCATCGGGGGCATCGTCCTCACGCCTGCTCCTGGGAGCCACAGTGGCCCATGGTCCTGGGTCCCCAAGGCTTCAAGTGCAGGCCTGGGGATGGCACCGAACCCCCGGTGGTGGGCACAGACTGAAGGCGCAGGGGCCCGTCCTGGTTCATGGGGTCTTCCCGCCCCGAACCCCTGGGGGAGCACCCCGTTCTTCCTCTCCTGGCTGCACACACCAGCCACAAGGGAGCCCAGATCCCGGGCCCCACGCTGGGACGAAGAAAGGGAGTGGGTGAGGTGTTGAATTATCACCTCAGCTCCAGGCGCCTGCACTGAGGCAGGGACACAAGGACCCGAGGGGATTCCATGCGGGCTCCACACTCAACACAAAGGTCCTCACCACCCCCAGAGCCAGCAGCCGCGTGCTCACCCTCCCCTACCGCCAGCCTTTCTGAGTGCAGCTCTGCGTTGCGGGTGCCTCCTCCCTCGGGGACCCCCTGGCAGCCCTGAGACTCTCGATGCACTCAGCTTCCCCCTTCGAGCCCAGACCCGCAGACCACCCAGCCCGACCCTTCACACCGGGTCCCGCAGGCGGCGCGGCTCGGGGGGGCTGGTATCACCTCGCCTCAGTTCCCCTGGCCCCCAAGTCTGTCTGACATCGCCTCACTTAGCGTGCAGTGACCACTGAGGCCAGCACGCCTGGCCCCAGGGCCACAGCCATAGCACTTGCTTCAGCAATGGAAGCCCAAAGAGTCCTGAAAATTCTCTCCCGAGCCAGAGAAGGGGCAGCGGAAGTGGGCAGGAGGGGGGAAGGAGGAAGGGGAGGAGGAGGAGGGGGCACAGAGGGGGCGGGCTGCGGCCAGCCCTCTCTACCCTCGAGGCTCACCGCCCCTTCCAGAAGGGATCGTGTTTCCTGTACTTTGAAAGAGAAACTGAGCAACTCGTCTCTGAGACTTGGCCCGCCTGGCCCAGGGCCACACCCGGACACGCGGAGCCAGAGCTGGGTCCCAGCCAAGGCCTCTCGCCTCCTCGAGCGGCACTCCCGGCCCTGCCAGGTCAACGCCAGGAAGCTCGGAGGGAACACAGTGCCAACTGAACTCTGGCTTTCTTGAGGACAGTAGGAATGAATAAGGCCAATTTTCGGAGAAAACTGGACCCAGGGATAGAAACTGGCCCCCGAGTGGCCCCTTTGCCCTGAGAGAAGGGGCAGAAATCAAATTCTGAGGCCCCCCAAATGGCCGCAGCATCAGGGTGCGAGTGAGCCCAGAACTGCCACTGAGCCAGGGTTCAAACTCCCCGGTTGTCCTTGAGTCTTTCACTTGGTTTTCGGGGGTCTTGGATGGTCGGTGCCCACTTCTTCCTTGGGCCTCACAGTCTTCTCACAAGTGCTTCTTTTTGTATTTTTATTTTGTATCATCGTAGAGACGAGGTCTCGCCATGTTGCTCAGGCTGGTCTCACCCTGAGCTCAGACAATCCCCTTGCCTCCACCTCCCAAAGTGCCGGGATTACAGGTGTGAGCCACTACACCCAACCTCCCACAAGTACTTCTTAAGGCCCAAGGGTCAGTTACACAATCAGAGATGACCAGGTATGCCAGGAAACAAGACTCCAAGAGCGAGAGTCAGTGGAAATAAGGAACAAAGCACAAACTCTTCAGATCCTGGAACTATTAGGCATGCATTAGAAATTAGAAGACAGTCACGCTTACCAGATTTAAAGAAATAAAAGTAGCCAAGCGCAGTGGCTCATGTCTGTAATCCTAGTGCTTTGGGAGGCCAAGAAAATCAATATGAGATGGAATCACGTGAGATGCGAGAAAGAGTAAAGAGCAAAGAGGTGCCCTTGTGGCAACACCTAAATCAACACTGACCATATCGTCATGGTCAGCAAGCCACACCTGTTAGTGTAAATACAAAACAAAATGGGAACCCAGCTACGGCCATTCATTATAGATAAGGGAGCGTAGGCCTCAGAGACACCAAAATCTGCAGGTGCTCCAGTCCCTGATAGAAAATGGCATCGTAAGCCGAGCATGGTGGCTCGTGCCTGTAACCTAGCACTTTGGGAGGCAGAGGCAAGAGGATTGCCTGAGCCCACAGGTTCGAGACCAGCCTGAACAACATGGTGAGATCTTTTCGCCACAATAAATCAAAAAAGGAAAGTCAGGCCGGGCTCGGTGGCTCAGCCTGTAATCCCAGCACTTTGGGAGGCAGCCCTCAGTTTCATTCCCTTAGGAGTCCTGACATCCCTTTGGCCAAGGCACTGAAAAGTGTCCCCTTTGCTGAGGACCCCGTGTCTTCTCTCCTTGGTGGAAGCTTCAGCCCCCTCTTTCGCTTCCCAGTTTTATTTACGTGTATGTACTCTATTTCCTTCTCCAGAAAGGGGCCTAAAAGACACCTGGGGTGTGCTTCCAACAGAAAGTCTAGAGAAGCTGCCCCGACCTAAGTGCTGACCTGGAGTGACAGATGAAAGTGGCCTTCAGAGAATCAACCTCGATGAGGACAGAAGACCCACCCACAGGACAAGCCGGAGCAGGGCAGGGCACATGCGTTCTGCCGACCACATTGGCCAGCCCCCAGCAAGGGGGAGGGCAACAAGCTTTGGGGTTCAAGTTAAAGCCTTGCTAGACCCCGTCAAAAGCCACCTCAGAGGAAATAAGGAACTTGCCCGAGGCTGCCCTTGTGTGGTGCCCCTGACTCTGGGCCCTCAGAGGGACTCATTAAACCAACCTTCCCTAAACGCCTGCTCCTAGCAAGATGCAAACAGTATCCCGTTAGAACTACCAGTGTGCAGGGCCAGGCGGGTCACTACAAGCTTCTTCCACGGGGCCCCACTGCGGAGGGCACAGAGCCAGGGTTCACTTCCACAAATAGCGAGAGGCCACCAAATTCCCTAACAAAACTCAAACACAAGCCCTGACTAGGGCAGCCATGGACTACCCTGACCGTGTTAGGAAGACGTTTGTATGAGTGTTGTGTATGCCCGTGTAGAAACTGCTGGATCCTAACCAGAGCTCTGTCATGCCTGGCTCTAAGCCCTCTCTGTATTTTGGATTATTTCCTTGGGGGTGAAGGCAAGTCCCAGTGGGACTGAGGCAGGGGGCATAGGGTAGACATAGATAGATAAATTTCCCATTGGCAGGTTTTGGGAAGCATTCATTTTTTTGTTTGTTTTGTTTTGTTTTTGAGTTGGAGTCACTTTGTTGCCCAGGCTGGAGTGCAGGGGCACGCTCACAGCAACTGCAGCCTTAACCTGCTGGGCTCAGGTGATCCTTCCGCCTCAGCCTTCCAAGTAGCTGGAACTACAGATGCACGCCACCACACCCAGCTGATTTTTGTGATTTATTGTAGAGGCGAGGGCTCACCAAGTTGCCCAGGCTGGTCTCAAACCTGTGAGCTCAGGCAATCCTCTCGCCTCGGCCTCCCAAAGTGCTGGGATTATATAAGCGGGAGCCACTGTGCCTGGCTGGAAGCGTTCATTTTTAAAATTACATTCTGCCGGTTGCGGTGGCTCAGCCTATAATCCCAGCACTTTGGGAGGCCGAGGAGAGAGGATTGCCTGAGTCCGCGGGTTCGAGACCAGCCCGGGCAACTTGGCAAGCCCTCATCTCTACAATAAATAAAAAAGTAAAATAAAATAAAAACATCAGCCAGGCATGATGGCACATGCTTGTGGTTCCAGCTACTTGGAAGGCTGAGGCAGAAGGCTCGCCCAGCCCAGCAGGTCCAGACTGTGGTGGCCATGAGCCTGCCACAGCACTCCATCCTGGACCACAGAGTGAGACTCCAGCTAGAAAGAAAGAGGGAGAGAAGAGAGAGAGAGAGAGGAGAATCCACTGGTTTTACACCACACCCCACCCAGCACTAGGACCACGGGGTCAAAGGGCAGGGAGGTGCCCAGCTGCCCAGGGGGGTGGGGGGGGCGGACCGTCGCAGCACCGTGGGCAGTCACGGCTGCCCTCCTACAGGGCTTCCACGGGCTTCCATCGGCAGAGAGAGCCAGGAAGGGCATGGGGGCAGCGTGAAGCGGGATGGAGGGAGTAGGCCAGCAGCCAGGCCTGCGAGCAGAGGTGGGTGACTGGCCGGGGTCTGTCTGCCTGCGGGGGAGGCTTCCTGGGTCCACACAGCCGGCCGCGCCTGGCACCGCTGAGCACCGGGGAAGCCAGACACAGCTCTTTCCAGAGGCCCGTTTTTCCGCAGGGTTAAGGAATTCAGGTGAGGTTTGTTTTCAAGTGAAAACAGAGGTCAGGTGACCGGTAAAGCCACACCGGAGGCCTCAAGCTCTAGCTCTAGCTTCCCCCACTCTCCCCAAAGGTGGGGTGCGGTAGGAAGCAGGGGGAGCAGCCGGGCGGGGAGGAGGGGCTTGAGAGGTCAGACGGGAGTGCAGGCAGAGCCTCCCCGCGGGTCGAAATCGCCTTACTGAAGAGTGGCACGGGACACGGCAGGGACGCGCCTCCAGACGGAAGACACGCGGCGCGGGAAGGCAGCCCGGCTGGCCCCGCCACGCTGCCGTCCCTTCCCGGCTCCGATCGCGCCCAGGTCCACCTGCCGCTTGCCAGGCCTCCCAGCGCAGACCTCGGGCGCCAGCGGACTCCACCGCTCAGCCCAGGTAGGCGGGGCCTCCCGCCCGAGAAGGGTCCCAAGGGAGGCTTCCGGGCGGGGCCGGCGTGGGGCCAGAGGCGGGGCCGACGCGGGCCCAGACCCGGCGGCCGGCGCGGACGGGGAGGCAGGCCCGCGGGTGGCCGGGGCGGTGCCGGCGGGCTGGGGCCCCGCCTGGGTCGCCATTGCTGGGCCTGCCCGGCCGCTCTGCGCAGCTCCCCGGCCTGCTGTCGCCGAGCGCAGCCCACGGCCAGGCCACCCCTGGCCGGCCCAGCCCGCGTCGCCACCTCCGGGCCGGAGAAGCGGCCCGAGCCCGGGGCCTCCCACGGAGGGGCCCGAGTCCGCGAGAGCCACTTCCAAGTCCCGGCCCCGGAGGCTCCTGTGGACAAGACCGCGAGCCGACGGGTCCCCGAGCCCCTCCTGGCCAGGCAAGGTGGCTCCGCGTTCCCGAGGAGCCCGGCCTGGCCGGGCGGTCGGACTCTCAAGTCACAGCACGGAGCGCGCCCGCCCCCGGCCGGGGCCCGAACCTGCTCTTCCGCTTTGTTCCCCCAGAGCGCACGCTTCCCCAACACTGCACCTGCCGGCGGTCCCCACCCAGCGGGAGAAGTGGACATGAGGTTGGCAGGTGGGTGGCTTCCACGGCGAACCGGAGGGACTTGAAAAAGGGAGCGGGCTGGAGGCGCGGGTGGCCCAGGTCTCCCGTCATCCGTGTGTGGTGGGGCCCGGGTGGACCTCTCGGTTTGGTTTTGGAGATGGAGGACTGTGCACAAACACTCATTCTGTGACCTTGAGCAAACGCTCTCGCCTCTGAGGACTTCAGCCCCCGAGCGATGAGATGAGGATCCGTATGGGCAGTATCTCCGGGCACAGCCTTTGGGAAAATGAGTGGCGAGAGAGGGGGCGGAGAGTGGAGGTGGAGAGGCGTGGTCATAGAGTGAAACCCACAAAAGAGGCTGCGGGGTTGGACGTGATCCCCGTGACAGCCCTACTGTCACCTGGACAACTGAGATGCAGATCCCTGGGGAGAGAAAGGTCGGGGACGGGGTGGAGAGTAGAACTCAAAAATTGAGGTTGAGCCTGCCGAGCGAGGAACTGGCTGGTGAGGAACTGGCTGGGAGGGTGTGGGCCCCAAAGATAACGGAGCTGGAACTAGGAAGCAGGAAGTCACTGACACTAGGTGGTGGTTCAAACCCCATGAGTACGTGACAGCATCTAAAGAGAGTATGGGTGGAGACCAAGGGCCAGCCTGGGTAAGTCCAGCTTTTAAGGGGAGGGCAGGGGAATACAACTTAACCCGGGAGAATGAGGAGTGTCTGGAGAGTTTGGGTCAGGAGAGCGCGCTGTCCTGGAAACCAGCGGAGAAATGTTCCACCCCGGGGGGAACATGGGCTACCCACTAAGAGGTCAAGGAAGATCCAAACTGACAAGTGACTGGGGCGACGGCACCATGAAGGCCACGGGCGGCCTTGGCAACAAGCTGTCTGGGCGCGGTGGTGGAGGCAAAGCCAGACTGGAGTAGTCTGGGGAAATAATGGGACAGAGAAGAGCAGGCTGGGGATGTTTTGAAGGAGAGCTGCTGCTGCTTTGCTTTCTTCACTCAGGGGAGACTGAAAATACAGGGGAAAGAGTGAGATAGAATGATCACTGTCACAAGAAACCGGAGAAGGGAGGAGAGCTTGGGATCCAGCTCACCGCAGGTGAAGGGACTCATCCTAGAAAAGGAGGGGCATTCTCCAGCTGAACGGGAGGGAGGGAAGGGCAGATGGGTGGGACACACATAAATAGGTAGTCTCAGAGGCAGGAAGGCGAGGGAGTTTCCAGAGGAGGGCTGGAGCCCCTCTGGAGCAGTGAGTTCTGAAAGCCTTGGGGTTGGAACTTGGTTTCCTCCACCCACTTGCCAGGGGGTTCGAGTCTCCCTCTCAGACCTGAAGGAAGGCGACAGGTCCCCACTTCCTGGCCTCTGGCCACTTCTTCCCAAGAGGAAGAGGAGATCCAGTCACCAGAGGCCACAGGGTCCTTCCGGAGGCCTCCAGCCTCTGGGGTGGGCTTACCCTGTGTCTGTCCTGCCCCCAGGCCCCCTCCGCATCGCGGCCCTGGTTGTCACTGTGGGCCTCACGTGGATGGCAGTCAGCATCCTCCTGGGTGGGCCTGGCAGTGGCTTTCCTCGCATCCAGCAGCTCTTCGCCAGTGAGTGTGGGGCCCTTCCCTGTCCGCCGCCGGGCATGTCCACGGGGTGGCCACATGGGCCTGTGGCTGAGGCTCGGGGAGGGGGTGGGTGGCTTGGGTTTTCTATCTCCTCCCCGCCAGGCCACCTCTGGCCGTCCCCAGTCTGCTTCCCGGCATCAAACGCAGCCTTCCCCCACCACCCCATTGCTCCAGCTGGGAAGCCAGTACCTTATCATTGGCCCGCTTGGAGTCAAGGCGGGGGGGGGCAGGAAAGCTTCCATGGACATTGGGAAGGGTGCCCTGGTTGCTCCCTGTAGGCTTTCCACGGGACTCTGAGATTGGGGGAACTCTACACCTTGTTACCAGTGACCTTTCACCTAAGTGTTTTTTTTTTTAATTTTAGTCAGCCCAGGCTGGAGTGCAGTGGCATCCTCACAGCCGCCACAGCCTCGACCTGTTGGGCTGGGCGATCCTTCCACCTCAGCCTTCTAAGTAGCTGGAACGATGGGCGTGTACCATTACACCTGGCCAATTTTTCAATTTATTGTAGACACAAGGTCTCGCCATGTTGCTCAGGCTGGTCTCGAACCCATGGACTCAGGCAGTCCTCCCAAAGTGCTAGGATTACAGGCATGAGCCACTGCACCCAGCTTCACCTAAGAACTGTTTACAATTCCAGTCTACCCTTTTCCTGGAGCAGGGAGTTTTGCATCGGAGCATGCCTTAGACTTGAGCAGGGAGCATGCCAAGGTCAGCCTGGCTTAGCTCCTGGTCCCCAAGCGTGACTACTCCCACCTTGACTTGATCGGGGAGGGCCAGGCTGCCCTGCACAGTCTTGGAGACCTCCGCGCTAACAGAAACCACTTTCTGTATCCACAGGCCCGGAGAGCTCGGCGACCGCAGGTAAGGCTCCCGTCCTGTGCCTGCCCTCATACTGCCTTTGTCACGCCCTTGCCTGCCCCTGTCCTCCAGGGTCTCTGTTCTCCATTCATTCCTTTCCAAACCAGCCATCACTGTCCACTGGAACAAGTTTCCTGCTGCCGGAATACAGTGATGGCACAGGACAGGACAGAAGGTACAATATGGAAAGAAAAAAGGTCACCAGTCCCAAGCAAGTCCAAACCCAGCAAGGCAAATTCCATTCATTTTGTTTGTTTTGTATCAGGGTCTCACTCTGTTGCCTAGGCTGGAGTGCAGCGGCGTGATCATGGTTCACTGTGGGCTTAACCTCCTGGGCTTAGGCAATCCTCCCACCTCAGCATCCTGACTACACGCACATGCCACCATGCCTGGCTATTTTTTAATTTTGGGGGGGGACAGGGTCTCACTATGCTGCCTAGGCTGGTCTCAAAGTCCTAGGTTCACGCAATCCTCCCACCTCAGCCTCCCAAAGTGCTAGGATTATAAGCATGACACTGTGCTTGGCCAAGTTTCATTAGGTTTTGAGGCCTGAGAAGAATGGTCTGTGGCCTGACGCTCTGTCCTCTGGGCCCCTGCACGCTCTCTGGCCCCTGCATCCATGGCTTTTTTTTTTTTTTTTTTTTTTTTGAGTCGGAGTCTCCCTCTGTCGCCCAGACTGGAGTGCAGTGGCTGCTCCCGGCCACCGCAGCCTCGACCTGCTGGGCTCCGGCGATCCTTCCGCCTCAGCCTTCCAAGAACCTGGAACTACAGGCGCGCGCTACCATGCCCGGCTAATTTTTGATTTATTGTAGAGATGAGGTCTCGCCAAGTTGCCCAGGTGGGTCTCGAACCTGTGGGCTCAGGCAATCCACTCACCTCAGCCTCCCAAAGGCGCGGGATTACAGGCTGAGCCACCGAGCCCGGCTGCATCCATGGCTTTGCCCTCGGAGTCACCCTTCTTTCCTTTTGTCCCATCTCTGCCCCTTTCCGTTCAGGTTGGTATTGTTTCTGCTGGTATAAAACCCTCAAAAACTTTGTTGCTCTCTTGTATAATGCATCACTCCCACCTCTGCCCGCATTGTCCCATGGCTGTCTTCCCCCTGTGTGTCTTCGTCTCTTCTCATGAGGACATCAGTCGTGTTGCATTAAGGGCCCGACCTACTGCACTGTGGCCGCATCTTAATTACTTTGTGTGCAGAGGCCCTATTTCCACATGTCACATTCTGAGGTACTCGGGGTTAGAGCATCGACACATCTCTTGGGGACATAATTCAACCCGCAACCAAGGCCATCCTCCTCCTTGCCCCCGCCAGCCCCTGTGGAAGGCGGGAGACTGGCAGTACCCCCTCCCCTCTACCTGCCACGTCTCCTCCGCCCCGGCCTGGCTGTGTACTTTGTCCATGCAGTCAGGGCCCCAGCCTGACTCCCTCCACCCTGCCTTCATTTTCTCCCGCAAGTAGTGAAAAGCCTTCTCCCTGGTCCCTGTCACCTTACCAGGGACCCCTCCTGATTCCCTGCTCTGTGGTCACCTGTCCAACACTGCGGGCTGGTCCTGACCTCCCCCTCTCAGATCTCAGGTGGCCCCCGGGCCAGGCCCGGGGTCACACCTGCTGTCCCCGCCCAGAGCCACGGGCCAGGAAGTACAAGTGTGGCCTGCCCCAGCCATGTCCCGACGAGCACCTGGCCTTCCGCATGGTCAGCGGGGCTGCCAACGTCATCGGGCCCAAGATCTGCCTCGAGGACAAGATGTGAGCTCCGGGGGACAGGTGGGTGGGGCGTGGGGAGTCTAAGTCGGTCTGAGGTGGGTGTAGCGGTGTCTGTGCGAGGTCACCCTTCCCCCGCTAGGCTCATGAGCAGCGTCAAAGACAACGTGGGCCGCGGGCTGAACATCGCCCTGGTGAATGGTGAGTCCCAGGGAGGCAGGCGCGGCACCTCCGCCTGCCTCCTTCCCTCCCAGCCTCCCCTTCGGGAACTCGCAGAGGCAGCGACCTAGTGAACAAAGCGTGATAGCAGGAAAGTAGAAGGTTCTGGGCAGGTGGAGGGCACTTCGCGGGGAGCCCCTGGAGAGCCTCTGGTGCCAGAAAGAGGCTCTGTGGCTCTGGGCGGGATACAGCTGTCGGAACAAGGCGCAACTGCTGGGGAGACGTCAGTGACGCTTCCACACGCATAGCGCCTAGTTGCCACCTGCCCGCTGTCTCCAGAGCCTGGCCTGAAGTGCTGAGGTGGGAGGGTGGAGTGGCCCTGGCAGCTCCCCCAGCAGGGCCCCTTCCTCTCGTGCAGGGGTCAGCGGGGAGCTCATCGAGGCCCGGACCTTTGACATGTGGGCCGGAGGTGAGTGGCAGCTGCTGTCTGTCCCTGGCTTTCTGACTGCGGCAGAGACTGGGCACCGTCTCCTGAAGCGCTGCTCCCTGTGTCCGAGCGTGGGGGCTTCCCAAGCTGCCCTGGGTTTGGAAAAGGCAGGGGAGGGGCGAGACCGCCAGCTTTGTCTAGAGGCTGTGTATGGCCTTGGGGACAGCTCCACTCCTTACAGCAGCTTGTCCCTGCACCTGCGGCGAGTCTTGGTGGGGTGCATCCCTCACTTGGAGAACAGGGGCTGGCGAGGGAGGGGTGCCCGGTGGTGCCTGGGGCACCCCGCTCACAGGACCTGCCCCCAGATGTCAACGACCTGTTGAAGTTCATCCGTCCGCTGCACGAAGGCACACTGGTGTTTGTGGCCTCCTACGATGACCCAGCCACCAAGTAAGTGCTTGCTGGGGCTGGCCTCCGCCTTGTCTCCCACAGCGACAGCTCTCATCGCTTCCTTCTGTGCCGCAGGATGAACGAAGAGACCAGGAGGCTTTTCAGCGAGCTGGGCAGCAGGAATGCCAAGGAGCTGGCCTTCCGGGACAGCTGGGTGTTTGTGGGGGCCAAGGGTGTGCACAACAAGAGCCCCTTTGAGCAGGTACAGCGGAGAGTCCGCCTCTCCTGCCACATCCGCTCAGGGGCCCTTTCCAGTCAGGCCGCAACCTTCCCTGAGTTCTTCCTCAGAAGGGCCCTGGGCTGACAGGCATGTCCCATCCCATCGCCCTGTCCTGGGGGACCCTGACCCCCTTGCTGTTCTGTGCAAAGAAGGGCAGTAACTTTGACCTTCCCTGTGTGTCTGTTTCACCCTCGAAGGTCTTTTTTTTGAGGCGGGTGTTGCTCTGTCACCCAGGCTGTGATCCTTCCACCTCAGCCTCCTGAGTAGCTGGGATTACAGGCATGCACCACCACAGCTGACTAGTTTTTTAATATTTTGGAGAGATGAGGCCTCACTATGTTGCCCAGGCTGGGCTCAAGCAGGTCTCCCGGTTAGGCCTCCCAGACAGTTGGTATTACAGGATGAGCCAACTCGCCCAGTCTTTAGGGTCTTTAAGTGGCCAAGTTTTAACATTGGCAAGACTCAGAACTTAAAAAAATACCCTCCTCCCAACATGTTCGAGATGCCCATCCTATGCTGGTCCTCCTGAAAGCCACTGTCCCTGACTGGCACTGCACGCCCCTATCCTGCCAGCCGTGGCTGCCCTCTCGGACACACAGCGGGCTCTGAGCTAGGGGACGAGCAAGAGAGGGGAGCCTCGGGCACCGTCCTCGTGTCGGGGAGGCTCCTGGCCCGGTGGGGGCCGAGGGTGCTCTCCACACACAGCCTGCTCCAGTGGTTTCTGGAAGGCTCCGGCTGGCGAGAGATGAGCTCAGATCTACCCCCAGACCCTCCGCCGGCCTTGCTCCTGCCGTAGCTCTCTGCTGGCCGAGTGGGGGAGACACACGCTGCCCCTCGCACGGCCTGCCTTCTTGGTGTGTGCCCGGCCCACAGGCCACCCTGAGGGCCACGGCCGTGACCTCCCACTCCCTGCCCACAGCACGTGAAGAACAGCAAACACACCAACAAGTACGAAGGCTGGCCCAAGGCGCTGGAGATGGCGGGCTGCATCCCCCGGAGGGGCCCCGCCAGCTAGCACAGCCCGGACCAGGCCCAGCGAGGCCCAGGCCGAGGGAAGCGGGCAACCGCCACCAAGCTGAGCCCCACACCCCATGCCCCGGGGGAAAGGGGGGCGCCCTGGCCCCAACTCACTGGGGCTCCGAGGGTGACCATCGTGCGGCCTCAAGGTGGGGGGATTGCAGGGCCCGGCCCTGGCGCGCTCTGTCGTGGGAGCCCAGGTACCTGTCTCCTGATCTTCCCCAGGCCGCTCCCCAGCCAGCGCCCACCCAGCCCTTCCTCCTCCGTTTCTCACACTGACTCCTTCCTAACTCCCTTGTGCCCCGGCTGGCAGGGCCCTGGGTACTCGCCCTCCCCTGTACGTATCTGGCCGCCACCCCAGCAGGTCGAGGCATCTTCCAGAACCTCTCCCTTCCAGGGCCACTCACTGTGCCGCAGCTCAGCCTTTTTCCAACGTGATCCCTTCCAGAGAGCCGGACTTAGTGGCCACTTCCAAGAGCTGGACTGCCTCCTTCCTGCTCCCAGCAGGAAGGGCCCCTGTGGAGCACACAGACCTGGGGTAGTAAACTGGCAGAGCCCGATCGCATCTCTAAGGGGCACGTGGTGGCTCTTGCGGCTTGTCAGAGGGTCCGCCTTCTAGATGACCCCTTAATAAACAGATGGCCCCCAACGGAATAAAGTGCATTCAGCTGTTGTCATCAGTGGAGAGTCAGGGGGTGGTGGTGTCCTCTGGGGTGGGGAACAAGTCCCAGAGGCTCAGCCAAGCTGTCTGCACAGCCTTGGCAGACAGTGTTTGTCTCCAGGGCTCCTGCCGCTGTGGCTGAGATGTGCTCGACTCACATGGCAATGTGGCATCACACAGGTTGCAGTTTCGTCTCCTTCATGGAGTGAGAACCGGCGAGAAGCTAGGAGTTGTGCTAGCGTGTCGGGCCCAGAGGTACGCGTTCCGGGTTCAGAAAAAGAAGAGAAGGCGGTTTAGACTTTCTACATGGGAGGAATTGAGGCATCCGCCAGGTGGCCAAGTCGAGGGCGAGGGACTTCGTCCCACTCTGGTGACGGACTTCCTGGGTCTTTGGCGCCCAGGAGTTCAGCGCTGCCATCCCGGGGGAGTGCAGAGTGCAAACAGATCCTTAAGGAACGAGAGCAAGGAGCAGGCAGGAGGCATGGGGTACGCAGGAGGAGAGGCCTGCCGGGGAGGAAGGGACTGCCATGCCAGCATAGCGGAGATCAAGCAAGGGACGGGAGCAGGGTCCAGCTCGCTTGGCCTGAACGCGGCGGTCATGGGCGTCAGCTCCCAGCCCTGACTGTGCCAGGCACTTTATCCGTGTGTGCCTTTGTTCAGTAGTTGCCTTTCCAGAGCCATCTTAGGTTCCCAGCAACACTGAGCGACAGGCACAGTGGCTTCCTGTGCACCCCTGCCAGCCCACCTCCCGTTCCCTACCATCCGTCAACCTCCATGGCTGCTCAGGGTCACCCAAAGCCTTCAGTCACATGCAAGTTACCCAGACTCCTCACAATGACACTAGCAAGGAAAAACTGGCTTGATCCCCGCCCTATAGAAAAGCCCCTCATGAGCACAAGATAGTGTCTCCCAGGGGAAACAGCCTCACTGAACAACTGCGGTGACTGGCCCGCCTAGCTCCATTGGTTCACACCATTCATTCTGCAAACACCAAAGGTCCAAATCTGCCCAGGCAGCGAGCTGCACACCCGGAACATGGAGGGAGCCACAGTGACAGCCCCTGCCCCCTCATGGAGCCCTCCCCGGGGGTTGCCTGCATCACAGAGAACAGAGATGAGCACAGCAGGCCAGCTTTGTCGCCCCCACTCGGCCAGCACAGGCTAGAAAGCTATGGGGTGCGGCATAGCCTTGCCTGCCTTTCCAGAATGGAGGGGAAGCTTGCTTTTCTTTCTTTCTTTTTTTGTTTTTTGAGCCAGGGTCTCACCCTGTCAGCCAGGCTGATGTGTAGTGGCATGATGATTGCTCACCACAGCTTCAACCTCTCGGGCTCAGGCGATCCTTACTCCTCAGCCTCCCAAGTAGCTGGGACTACAGGCATGCAACCACTATGTCCGACTATTTTTTTAAATTATTTTTTAGGCCGGGTGCAGTGGCTCAAGCCTGTTATCCCAGCACTTTGGGATGCCGAGGCGAGAGGACTGCCTGAGTCCAGGGGTTCAAGACCAGCCTGGATAACTTGGTGAGACCTCATCTCTACAATAAATAAAAAAAATCAGCCGGGCATGGTAGCGCGCACCTGTAGTTCCGGCTACTTGGAAGGCGGAGGGAGAAATCGCCGGACCTAGCAGGGTTTAGGGTGCGGTGCCGGGAGCTGCCACTCTCACCCAGCCCGGGTGACATAAAAAATCCAAAAAAAAAATAGCTGGGGGCGGTGGCTCAGCCTTAATCCCGCCCGGGAGGCTGAGGTGAGTGGATTGCCCGAGCCCGCGGGTTCAACCCCCTGGGCAGCGGCCTCATCCTCAAAAAATCAAAAAATCGCTGGGGGTGGTAGCCTGCCTGCCGGCTACTCGGAAGGCAGAGGCGGAAGGATCACCGGAGCCCAGCAGGTCGAGGCTGCGGTGGCCGGGGGAAAGGCCCCTGCACTCCAGTCTGGGCGATAGAGTGAGACTCCCAACTCAAAAAAAAAAAAAAAAAATAACAAAATAAAATAAATAAAGTACAATTCTTTTTTGACAGGAGTCTATGTTGCTCGAACTCCTGGGTCAAGCCATCCTCCAGCCTTGGCCTCCCAAAGTTCTGGGATTACAGGTGTGAACCACCATGCCCAGAGAGAGGAGGCTTTCTCTATCCTGCAGGTCTGCCCCGAGGGTTGGGACATCCTCACCACAAGTGCCAGAATTCCAGCTCAAACTGGCACAAGCACAAGAATGGGGTGCAGTGGGTTGTTCCTACAAGGGACCCCAAAGCCCAGGGGCGACTTGAGCTCCACTAATGTCATTAGGACATGGGCTCTCACCATCTCTTGGCCCCGCTTTTGTTTGTATTTTCTTGTTTTCCAACATGCTGCCTTCCCCGGGGGGGGGGGGTGGAGGTAGAGGCAATAACAGAAGTCCCAGTTTAGCAACCGCAGCAGAAGCCAACTCCCACCTGCCTGTGAAAGTTGTCAGGCTGGGCGTGGTGGCTCACGCCTGTGGTTCCAGCTGTTTGGAAGGCTGAGGCGGAAGGATCGCCTGAGCCCAGCCGGTCGAGGCTGTGGTGGCCGTGAGCGTGCCACTGCCCTCCAGCCTGGGTGACAGAGTGAGACTCTGACTAAAAAATAAAAAATAAGCCTGGACGAGATGCCTCACGCCCATAATCCCAGCACTTTGGGAGGCCGAGGTGAGAAGACTGCCTGAGCCCGTGAGTTCGAGGCCAGCCTGGGCAACTTGACAAGACCTCATCTCTACAATAAATAAATAAATAGCTGGATGTGGTGGTGAGTGCCTGTAGTTCCAGCTATTTGGAAGGCTGAGGTGGAAGGATCACCAGAGCCCAGCAGGTGGAGGCTGCAGTGGTCATGAGCGTGCCGCTGCACTCCAGCCTGGGCGACAGAGTGAGACTCCAACTCTAAAAATAAAAATATATATTTAAATGAATGGCCTTCATAAGTGTCATTCCAACTCCCACACTTGTTTTTCTTAGTACCAGATTAAGAAGCTGCAGCCAGCCGGGCTCGGTGGCTCAGCCTGTAATCCCGTGCTGTGGGAGGCTGAGGTGAGTGGATTGCTTGAGCCCGTGGGTTCGAGACCCAGCTAGGGAGCGTGTCACTGCCCTCCAGCCTGGGCGACAGAATGAGACTCCAACTCAAAAAAAAAAAAAAAAAAGAAGAAGAAGAAGCTGCAGCTATACAGTTAAAAGAAAACACTGGTGTGTGGAAGCTCCGAACTTCTCTACCCCTTTCCTTTTCTGCCTCGCCTCTGCTCACTCTGAACCTGTAGGCCTTTTCACTTGTATCAAGACCATCCTCCAGCCTGGGCAACATAGTGAAGCCTCGTCTCCACAAAAATTCAAGAAATCAGCTAGGTAGTCCTAGCTACTCAGGAGGCTGAGGCAGGAGAATCGCCTGAGCCCAGGAGGTCAAGGCTGCAGTGAGCCATGATCATGCCACTGCACTCCAACCTGGGCAACAGAGGGAGACCCTGACTCAAAAAACAAAATGTGTATTCATAGACCCAAATAGATTCTTTCTACAAAATTTAAGAAACAAAGAATTCTATAAAGAATTCATTTAGAAATGTTTATGTCACTTACATTCACTTTATTTATTTTTAACAATTATATCTAGATTACTTATGAAAACTAAGACATGACAAGGCTTGTCATCATTTCGAGCTATCTCTTTGTTAACCATTTTTTTCTTTTTTTTTTTTGAGTCAGAGTCTCACTCTGTCGCCCAGACTGGAGTGCAGTGGCCGCTCCTGGCCACCGCAGCCTCAACCTGCTGGGCTCCGGCGATCCTTCTGCCTCAGCCTTCCGAGTAGCCGGAATTACAGGCATGCGCTACCACACCTGGCTGATTTTTTTATTTATTGTAGAGATGCGGTCTCACCAAGTTGCCCAGGCAGGTCTCGAACCTGCAAGCTCAGGCAATCCACTCACCTCAGCCTCCCAAAGCACGGGATTACAGGCTGAGCCACCAAGTCCGGCTTTTAGCCATTTTTATAGCCTGTGACTATCAGGCGTTCATCACCCAATTAAGAACCTTAAAGTTGGCCGGGCTCCCACGCTTTGGGAGGCCAAGGTGAGTAGATTGCCTGAGCCTGCGGGTTCGAGACCCACTCGGGCAACTTGGTGGGACCTCCTCTCTACAATAAATCAGAAATTAGCCGGGCGTGGAAGCACGCACCTGTAGTTCCAGCTACTTGGAAGGCTGAGGCAGAAGGATCGCCGGAGCCCAGCAGGTCGAGGCTGCGGTGGCTGGGAGCGGCCACTGCCCTCCAGTCTGGGCGACCGAGTGAGACTCCAACTCAAAAAAAAAAAAGAACCTTAAAGTTAAATTAAATATGTGGGTATCGGTCGGACACGGTGGCTCAAGCCTATAATCCCAGCACTTTCAGAGGCCGAGGCAGGAGGACTGGCTGAGCCTGCGGGTTCGAGACCAGCCTGGACAACATGGTGAGATCTCATCTCTACAATAAATTTTTTTTAAAAATTAGCTGGGCGTGGTAGCGCATGCCTGTAGTTCCAGCTCCTTGGAAGGCTGAGGCGGAAGGATCCCTGGAGCCTAGCAGGTCAAAGCTGCGGTGGCCGGGAGCATGCCACTGCACTACAGCCAAGGGCGACAGAGTGAGACTCCAACTCAAGATAAAGAAATAAACAAATACGTGGGTATCTTGCCAATAACTCAGAAGACATAGCTGTTTTTATTACATCAACAATATTAAATTAGTCGACTGGGTGTGGTGGCTCAAGCCTATAACCCCATCACTGGGAGGTGGAGGCGGGAAGATCACCTGAGTCCAAGAGGTCAAGGCTGCAGAGAGCCGTGATTGTGCCGCTGACTCCAGCCTGGGCAACAGAACAAGACCCCGACCCAGAAAAACCCCAAACCCATACAGAAGCAGATTTCCTAGCTTTCATTCTGAAATTTTAGTCATGAGATAGTAAAACATAGTAATGTGAACTCACCAGTTTAGAACGGGGCAGTTGGGTCCCAGTTGTATTTCTGACCAAATAGGGCCTGTTCACATGGTTCAGTTTGATTTGGCCCCATAGGTAATCTTATGAAAGTCGTGGACCAAAGTTGCAAGTAAAGCAGCTTCCATAGCAGTTTGATTTCCAAAACCCATTTTTATCCTTTTATTAGTTTCAAATGAATTTAGAGGGTTAACTAGTCAAATGTTCACTTTTTTGCTAGGAGTGGCTGGATTATATAAGACAACATGTCCAAGTTGCCTTGAATTTCAGCAACCAATTTATCTTTCTTCACCAGTCTGGATTCCCTGATTAGTCAATGTGGGCGGGGAAGCATTTGAGAAAAGGGTATTTACGGTTTTTGTCCTCAGCTTTTCTGGCTCCTGCGTGGCAGACAAAGCAAAATTTTTAGACTGAACAGATACCTTGTGTTACTGGCTCCAAGCTCAAGATTTTGATGTTTTTTATCTAAGAACCTAACGTTTATAAACACCGATCTCGTTTTTTCCAGTTCATATCTTTTAATGAACTGTTCCATCACCCTCAGCAATTGTAAGCCAGGCAGACTTAAATTCACATTTCCAGAAGTGATGACTCTTAGGCGTACCAGGTTAGGTTGTTGCCTGCCATGGAGCTATTGTAATTAAGCCCTCATTTTTCCCCCTCATCTTGCCTGAAATGCCCTAAGTTTTTTACCATGGGTAAAAAAGCTGATGAAAGTTGACCATAACCAGAAATTGACAAGGAAATTTGTTATTTTGAGTTATCCAACACAGTAACCAGAATTATGACTAATATATTAGGAGTTTTATACAATTTTTTTTTGAGTCGGAGTCTCACTCTGTCACCCAGGCTGGAGTGCAGTGGCATGTTCACAGCCACCACAGCCTCGACCTGCTGGGCTTAGGCGATCCTTCCACCTCAGCCTTCCAAGCAGCTAGAACTACAGGCAAGCGCCACCACACCCGGCCAGTTCTTTTGATTTGCTGTAGGGATGAGGTCTCACCAAGTTGTCCAGGCTGATCTCGAACCCATAGGCTCAGGCAATTCTCTCACTTTGGCCTCCCAAAGTGCTGGGATTGTAGGCATGAGCCACCACACCTGGCCAAATTTTATACAATTTTGCAATGTTCATATCAAGAATACCTCATGGATATAAGTGAAATAAGAGCTACCAATTGGCAGTGCTTCCCATTCAGTTTGCCAAATAAACCTAATCATTTAATATCCCTGCAAGATGACAGTGATATTGGTTCTCTTTGGGACCCAACTGGAAAATCCCAAAGTTAGTTTTAGGTCAAAAAGACTTAATTTAGCTGGGCACGGTGGCTCACACCTATAATCCCAGCACTTTGGGAGGCAGAGGTGGGACGATTGTTTAAACCCAGGAGTTTGAGACTAGCCTGGGCAACATAGTGAGACTCTGTCTCTACAAGAAATGAACAAACAAAAAGTATTTTAAAAAATAATAAAATTAGGCCACGCGTGGTGACTCACTCCTGTAATGCCAGCACTTTAGGAGGCCGAGGTGAGAGGATTGCCTGCTTCCAGGGGTTCAAGACCAGCCTGGGTAACTTGGTAAGACCTCATCTCTACAATAAATCACAAAACCTAGTCAGGTGTGGTGGCGCGCACCTGTAGTTCCAGCTACTTGGAAGGCTGAAGCAGAAGGATTACCTGAGCCCAGCAGGTCGAGGCTGTGGTGGCCATGGGTGTGCCACTGCACTCTAGCCAGGATGACAGAGTAAGACTCCAACTCAAAGAAACAAAAACAAAAACACCACCACCAATAAAAAATTAGGTGGGAGTGGTAGCACTCATCTGTAGTCCCAGCCACTCGGAAGGCTGAGCGGATCACTTGAGCCCAGGAGTTCAAGGTTGCAGAGAGCTTTGATTGTGCCACTGCACTCCAGCCCAGGTGACAGAGCAAGACCTGGTTTCAAAAAAAAAAAAAAAAAGACTTAATTTAGAACTGGATCCTAGGGAAGCCTTTCAAAGATGTCAAAAGGCTCAAAACACTTGGCCAAAGCAGGATCACAGGTCACTGTGAAGCGAGAGTCATTCATTTAAGCAGAGTGATAATTAAAGTTTTCAAAAACAATAAAGTTACATGGATGTAAAAAAAATCCTTGGCCAGGCTTGGTGGCTCCCTGTCATCCCAGCACTTTGGGAGGCCGAGGTGAGTGGATTGCCTGAGCCCACAGGCTCGAGACCAGCCCGAGCAACTTGTCGAGACCTCGTCTCTACAATAAATAAAAAATTAGTTGGGTGTGGTAGCGCGCGCCTGTAGTTCCAGCTACTCGGAAGGCTGAGGCGGAAGGATCGCCGGAGCCCAGTGGGTCGAGGCTGCGGTGGCCGGGAACGTGTCACTGCACTCCAGCCTGGACGACAGAGTAAGACTCCAACTAAAAAAAAACCAAAATGCAGAACTGTAACGAAGAAACTGATGAATTGGTGAAACTACTAGCCAAAATCAAGCAGAACGAAAATGACATGAAACTAAATAAACTGATAAAAAGGAATTATGGCCCAGATGTGGTGGCTCATGCTCAAATGCCAGCACTTTGGGAGACCAAGGCAAGAAGACTGCTCAAGTCCAGGATTCGAGACCAGCCTGAGCAACATAGCAACACCTCGTCTCTACAAAAAAAAAAATTAGCCAGGTGTGGTGGTGCATGCCTGTAGTCCCAGCTACTCCGGGGGACTGAGGCAGAAGGATCACCTGAGCCCAGGAAGTTGAGGCTTCAGTGAGCCGTGATCGTGCCGCTGCACTCCAGCCTGGACAACTGGACCAGACCTGAAATTCTCCTAATTTTCTCCAGTATTTAGCTACGAGTCTCCAACTAAGAACAAGAACTGTTCCTAAAGCTCTAGAAGCTGAAGCTAGACAACTTGATATCGATTTCAAAGGACAAGTTTTAGGTCTGATGTACGGGCCACACAGAAAGTTCTCCAAACCACCTGATGCCATAACCAGAGACATTGAAACTGCAGACCAGGACAAGCTGGCAGCCTCACACCAGGGACCACTCTCCCAAGATAACGGAGCAAGACTCCCCATGGAAGTGAGAATGTTGTCCTTTGGAATTTCTCCTTTCTTTTTTTTTTTGAGTTGGAGTCTCACTTTGTCGCCCAGACTGGAGTGCAGTGGCCGCTTCCGGCCACCACAGCCTCGACCTGGGCTCTGGCGATCCTACCGCCTCGACCTTCCAAGTAGCTGGAACTACAGGCACACGCTACCACGTCCGGCTAATTTTTTGATTTCTTGTAGAAATGAGGTCTCGCTGCCCAGGCACGTCTCGAACCCGCGGGCTCAGGCAATCCACTCACCTCAGCCTCCCAAAGGCGCGGGATTACAGGCTGAGCCACCAAGCCCAGCTGGAATTTCTCCTTTCTTATGGCTTCCTTTTTCTTTGACAGGATAATGGTGTAACTGAAATTTCACATCCGTAGTGTCTGCCAGTTAACTTGACAGAACCTGACCCATCAGGTCCTTTAGTATCTATTGGTTTGATAAAGACTGGTCTATGTTATTGGGTTTTGTTTTGTTTTTGTTTTTGTTTTTTTGAGTCAGAGTCTCACTTGTCACCAGGCTGGAGTGCAGTGGCACACTCACGGCCACCGCAGCCTCAACCTGCTGGGCTCAGGAGATCCTTCCACCTTGGCCTTCCAAGTAGCTAGAACTACAGGCACGTGCCACCACACCTGGCTAATTTTTTGATTTTTCATTGTAGAGATGAGGTCTCGCCAAGTTGCCTGGGCTGGTCTCGAACCCGTGGGTTCAGGCAATCCTTTCACCTCGGCCTCTCAAAGTGCTGGGATTATAGGCATGAGTCACCATGCCGGGCCTTGTTTTTGTTTGTTTGTTTAAGTTGGAGTCTCACTCTGTCGCCCAGGCTAAAGTGCAGTGGCACACTCACAGCCACTGCAGCCTTGACCTGCTGGGCTCAGAGGATCCTTCTGCCTCAGCCTCGTAGTAGCTGGAACTACAAGCACATGCCACCACACTCGGCTAATTTCTTAATTCATTGTAGAGACAAGGTCTCTCCAAGTTGCCGAGGCTGGTCTCAAACCCTTGGACTCAGGCAATCCTTTCACCTTGGCTCCCAAAGTGCTGGGATAACAGGCATAAGCCACCATGCCCAGCTTGAGTTATTGTTAATACTACATGTTATACCTGGATAAATTCCTCTGAGGACGTTGAGACCCACATACACAAAACTTAAAAACAGGTCCCACAGGGAATAGCGGGACACTGCCGGAGTAGGGGTGGGGACACATCAATCAGGGTACCTGACCTCAAACCAGGCAAAGTGGGGACCCAAGGGAGGCCCAAACTTTACCTGTATGACGTCCACTTGTACACGTAATCCTGAATTGTACCTCACACCTTCAAAATAAAATATTAAAAAATAAAAGTAAAAATAAAAACAGGCTGGGCTCGGTGGCTCAGCCTGTAATCCCGCGCCTTTGGGAGGCTGAGGTGAGTGGATTGCCTGAGCCCGCGGGTTCGAGACCCGCCTGGGCAGGCGAGACCTCATCTCTACAATAAAATAAAAAAATTAGCCAGGCGTGGTAGTGCACGTCTGTAATTCCGGCTACTCGGAAGGCTGAGGCGGAAGGATTGCCAGAGCCCAGCAGGTCGAGGCTGCGGTGGCCAGGAGCGGCCACTGCACTCCAGTCTGGGCGACAGAGTGAGACTCCAACTCAAAAAGAAAAAAATTTTAAAAAAATAAAAACAAAAACAGGTCCCACGAATTATAACAGGTCTCACTTAATTCCCCATGGTCATGTGATTTATTCAGTGGGTTGCCTTTAAACTTAGTTGCGTGACTCAAAACCATTATGAAAACCGGAATTATATTCCTGTTCATTGTATTTTGTATTGTCCTTTAAAAACTTTGTACCTGTTACTTGTCAAATTTCTACAGAAGTACAAGTCCTAAAATAATGCTCACCTAGCGCTTTGAGATGATGGCCAACATGCCACAGAACAAACAAAATTGAACTTAACAGTGGACTTCAGGGAGATTTAGCCTGAGAGCCACTGCCTCCAAACCTCCACTGTTGCGCAAACGTGGCTAACAGGGTTTTGACACTGACTGCTAGTTCCAATTCTCTTACATGGGACCAGACCAACAACTCAGAGTAGGTCCATTGCAACACTGAGGCACACTCAAAACCTTCTGCTTCTGAAGAAATACCTTGATCGATGGGGGAACTCTGAAAGTTGTCAGAATCAAAATGGAGTCACTCGTGCTAAAAAACAAAAACAAAAACAAAAACTGGCATGCATGGTGGTATGTGCCTGTAGTCCTGTAGACCAAGCTACTCGGGAGGCCGTGGTGGGAGGATTGCTTGAGCCCGGGTGTTCTGGGCTGTAGTGTGCTATGCTGATCGGGTGTCCATACTAAGTTCAACATCAACATGGTGACTTCCTGGAGTGGAGGATCACTAGGTAGCCTGAGGAGGGGTGAACCTGCCCAGGTCAGAACCGGAGCAGGTCAAACCTCCTGTGCTGACCAGGAGTTGGACTGCATCTGTGAATAGCCTCTGTTCTCCAGCCTGGGCAACATAGCAAGAGCCCATCTCAAAAAAAAAAACAAACTGAGAAATAAAGCTGGGAAAGGCCAGGGAGGGTTCCCATGTATGATGCCTGATAACAAAAATCTCTCACAAGACTCTGCAAAAACCATAGCCTTCCACAAAGGCCCTCGCCCCTTACACACAAAAAATACTAGCCGGGCGCAGTGGCTCAAGTCTGTAATCCCAGCACTTTGAGAAGCCAAAGCAAAAGGATTGCCTGAACTCAGGAGTTCAAGACCAGCCTGGGCAACTTGGTGAGATGTCGTCTCGACAACAAATAAAAAATAAGCCAGGCATGGTAGTGTATGTCTGTAGTTCCAGCGACCTGGAAGGCTGAGGTGGAAGGATCGCCTGAGCCCAGCAGGTTGACGCTGGGGTGGCTGTGAGCGTGCCACTGCACTCCAGCCTAGGTGACAGAGTGAGACTCCGACACCCCCCCCCGCAAAAAAAAAAAAAAAAAAACTTCCGCGAGGACATCTGCCCAGCAATTGCCAGTCCAAACTTGGACTGACGCCACCTGTCGTTGATCCTTATGGCCAAGGACAATTATCTCAAAACAATTCTGTCGGCCTCGTTTTTTCTTTACCAACCCTGGTCTTCCTTTGCCTCCCTAAATATGCACATAGCCACACGTAGTCCCATTGCAGGGACCTATTCTCAAATACACATCACTTTCTTTGAGTCTCCCCCTCTGTTATGTAGGATGCCATTCCCAATAGTTTCAGGACAAGTCCCTGGGAACTCACTTCGCGTCAGGTCCAGTCTGAGGGGTCAGCCTTAGGGCCAACCATGTGAGAGCCACGTGTTCCGAGGATGTAGGTTCCTCGAGAGAAAACTGAGGCCCTGTGACCAAATGCTGTAAATATACGTGCACGCACGCTTGCATACACGTGTATATGCTGTCCACATCTGCTCATCTATCACATGGCATTCCTGAAGGCCCCACGCCTCCCCCTGATCACCACTGTGACCTATTACAAAATGCAGGGGCAGGTCCCCCTTGAAGTGTGTCTGTTATTGCAGCTGTTTGCTCCATCTGTTCTCTCAGTCTGGATGACTTTCTTCTAGAGCCAGACACCCCTGCCCGACCTGCAGCGCGCTTCCCCGTTCCCTTCTGGGGTAAATGACCAATCACCTAAACCGACTACAACCATTCTCTTGCCTTTAATTCAGCTGTTCCCTTTCCCAGCAGACAAAGCCACCAGATTCGCATCAGACACCCCACCTGCTCAGCCTGCGGGTTTGAGACCAGCCCAGGGAACTTGTCGAGACCTCGTCTCTACAATAAATCAAAAAATTAGCCAGGCGTGGTAGTGCATGCCTATAGTTCCAGCTACTTGGAAGGCTGAGGCAGGAGGATCGCCGGAGCCCAGCAGGTAGAAGCCATGAGTGTGCCACTGCACTCCAGTCTGGGTGACAGTTATACTCCAACTCAAAAAAAAAAAAAATACATACACAAATACATAAATAAATAAACGGTTAAAATAAATTGTTTTCAAATAAGTTAAAATGTGAATAAATTTAGTTAAATTATTATTTTTTCGAAAAACTAAATAGAAAAATGCTATGGGTCTTTTTTATTTCACATTCACAACGATGAGTCCCGTGCACCTCTCAAGGACAATTACCTCCGACTTTGGGGACCACTGGTCTCCATCACAGTCGCGACAAAACGTTCTTTCAGAGCAGTGCACACGGATTCCATCTGGCCCAGCAACCCTTGGAACATACAAACCCTTTATCCGGCACTTGCTGTCTTCCGGTGGTCTTCTATACCCTCCCACTGCCTTTGTCCCACCCCTGTGCCTTGTTCCCACGCCTTTACCGTGAAGCTGCCGGACCCTGCTGGTGGCGCCAAATTGTCTTGAAAAGCAGACAAGTCCACTTAATGTCCTTCGGTACGCAGGTAGACGCTCCGTCAACGCCCGAGCGAAAGGGGGACTCGGTACAGAACCTGAGGTCCGGGTCGGTCGGATCGGCCCTGGGGTCCCGGGGTTCCCACCCCTCCCAACAGCCCGGCTACCGGCTAACCCCAAGTCCACTGCCCTCAGAGGTCGCAGAATAACTGGGAACATTCCGACCAGCACACCCAGGAAGCAGCCTGCTCCGCCCACAGCGACCCGCGAGCCCCGCCCCACCCCGCGAGCCCCGCCCCACCCCGCGAGCCCCGCCCCATCCCGCGAGCCCCGCCCCACCCCGCGAGCCCCGCCCTAGGAGCCCCTCCCCGCGCCGCTCCAGCGCGTCGCTCCCAGAGACGTCACATCCGGTGGGAACCCGGCGCGGCCGCCTGAGGTGTGGGCCGCGGGAGGCGGGGCCCTGACGCGCGGGCGGGGGCTCTGCGGGGCGGGCGGGGCCCTGCGGGGCGGGGCTCTGCGGGGGGGGGCCCTGCGGGGCGGGGCTCGGCGCGGAGCAGCGGGGCGGGCAGGGCGCAGAGGAAGAGGCCCGCGGGCCGAACTCGCCGGTGTCTGCCGGCCGGGCAGGCGCTGCCGCTAAGCT
Source organism: Cephalopachus bancanus (assembly GCA_027257055.1). Lineage (NCBI taxonomy): Eukaryota > Metazoa > Chordata > Mammalia > Primates > Tarsiidae > Cephalopachus > Cephalopachus bancanus. The sequence goes on along the minus strand of JAPVLO010001026.1, from coordinate 194,529 downwards.
CCGCGGAGGCGGAAGCAGGTGATTGCCGGGAAGCGGCGGATGCGGGCGCCCTCTGGCCCCCGTCCCGCTCAGCGATCGCCCATTCGGGCGCCCCCGCCCTGGCTGGCCCCTGCAGGGAAGGGCTGCCGCCGCCGCGCGTTCGCCAGGCCTGGCGTGGTCGCGGCGCCAAGAGTGGCGTAAGGGTCCCCTGGACCCCGAAACCACCTGATCGGCTCATCGGCCTGGCGGCGGTGGGGCATCGGCGGCCCTTCCTGCCCTCCCTCCCGGGTTCACCCCAGCTCTGTTCCTGACCCATCTAAACAACTTCTGGACTCCCAGGTAGGGAGGCGGCCCCTCAGCACCCCAGTTATCCTCGAACGCCCTGCGGTGTCGAAATAGCCGCCCGTGCTGGGTTCCCTCCCCTGCCTTGAGGTGCACCCGCTCAGACTCTTCTGGGCTCTCAAGCAGAACTGGTGTGGGATCTGGGCCAACCCCTCTTGCAGTGACTCGAAGCCGCCAGTCCTACCGGGAGGATGGGGCGTCGACTGGGTGGCCCTCAGCCTTTCCCTTCTAAACTGGTTCGCACCACCTTGTGGCTTCAGTCCTGGTGCCTTCATTCTTTCCCCACCGCTTTGCTTCTCCTACCCTACTCTGGTTTTCCTGCCTCTCTCTTCAGCGCTGAGACCCAAGGCTGGACCAAGGCCTCAGTGGTAAGTGACCCAAACTCTGAGCCAGCAGAGGCCATGTCATCCTGGGGTGGGGTGAGGGAGACTTTCCCAGGAATGAGCTTTTTGCTTAAGCTGCCCTCCACCCTCCACTTCCCCCTCTCTCCAAGTGCAGATGGAGGGAGGCAATGGCCAAAGACTGATGGGACCTAGAGAGGCAGGGGCCTCTTCCAGGACAGGGACACTACAGAGCATAAGGCAACTGACAGTAAGTTGCCCCAGTTTTAGCACCCTTGTCCCCTAGACACTCAGAGGCCCGCTGGGAGTTTGAGCTCTGGTGGGGGCACGTGTGGCGTGGGGAGTAGCCCCTGGACTCTGAGCAGAGCCTCACAGATGTAACCCAGCAGCTCCAGGAGCTCAAACTCAGCGGACATGTGGCTCCATCTGACTCATTCCTGCTGCAGCTTCCCTGGAGAGCAGGGACCTGCTTCCCCCGGGGCCCCATCTTGTCACCACAGGGAAGGTAGGGCAGGCCAGGTAGCCACATCAGCCTGTTCCCAACGGTGGCCGACATCAACCCCTGGGACCTTGGGACCAGTGGTCACCCACTGTCTGCGCCACTTTGCCAGCCGCTTTGCCAACCTGACAGATGACACTAACCTCGTAACCTGCTCTCCAAAGGCCTCCAGGATCTGGCCCGAAACAAGGTTTCCCAACAGCCCTGTTCTCATCGAGCCTGTTTCCTCATCATCCCTGGGAACCTTTTGGGAGATTTCCTCCCTGCTGTGGTATCACTGCAGCCCCTTTCCGGCTGCATCTCGAAGGCAGTGGGGAGCAGGCTAGTGGTGGCAGGTCTAGGGTGGCTCTCCTGAATCCCTTGACACCAGGACATTTCTGCAGAGAGGACGAGCCCAGAGAAATCAGCAAGTAAGGGCAGGCTGAACAGGAACGTCTATCTGTAGGTAGTCCCTCTGGGAGCAGGGACCGCCAAATGGCCCTGGAGGGCCAGCACTAGGCATTGCCACTCCATTCCCGAGTGGGGGCTTCCAAATCCCCATGCTGGACGGGCAACCGCTCGCCCTCACCAGCCGCTTCTGTGTCCCTTACCTCCTCAGGGGCAGCCCTGCCATCCAGGACCAGGACCTGTCCACGGATGCTTCTCAGGACAACCCACCAGCACCAGTGGGGGTGCACTCCTAAGCCGCAGAGGGCCAGGGCGCAGCATCACCCCTTCGGGAAGAGCCATGGTGTCACCAAGGGCAAGGGGCAGCTCCCAGCGGTGGCCTGGCCAGGGAGTGGGGGGTGGTCACACAGGCCCCCTGGGTATGCTCGGAGCTGTCCTGTTGCTCATCAGCCTGGCACCGGGGGGCCGAGGGATGGCCAGCGCCGACATCAGCACCACTCCCGGCCACGCTGTGCCGCTGACAAGGGGCCCCTATTTGAGCATCGGAGACGGCTCTGTGATGGAGTTTGAGTTCCCTGAGGAGAGTGACGGCGTCATCGTGATCTCGAGCCAGTACCCAGGCCAGGCCAACAGGACGGGGTCTGGTCCCATGCTGAGGGTCTGGTCCCTGGACACAGAGGTACTGACCATCAAGAACGTGAGTGCCATAACCTGGGGCGGTGGGGGCGGCTTCGAGGTGAGCATCCACTCAGGCCTGGCTGGGCTGGCCCCCCTCCACATCCAGCTCATGGACCCCCGCGAGGCCCCGCCCATGCTGATCGAGGAGCGGAGAGACTTCTGCATCAGGGTCTCGCCGTCCGAAGACGCCCCTGCCACCCTCAGCGCCCACCTGGCCCACTTCTCGGAGAACCCCATCCTCTACCTGCTCCTGCCTCTGATCTTCGTCAACAAGTGTTCGTTCGGGTGCAAAGTGGAGCTGGAGGTTCTGAAGGGGCTCGTGCAGAGCCCGCAGCCCATGCTGCTAGGCCTCCTGGGCCAGTTTCTGGTCATGCCCTTCTATGCTTTCCTGATGGCCAAGGTCTTCATGCTGCCCAAGGCCCTGGCCCTGGGCCTCATCCTCACCTGCTCGTCGCCTGGCGGCGGGGGGAGCTACCTCTTCAGCCTCCTTCTCGGGGGGGACGTCACCCTGGCCATCTCTATGACTTTCATCTCCACGGTGGCTGCCACCGGCTTCCTGCCACTGTCTTCAGCCGTCTACAGCCGCCTGCTCAGCATCCACGAGACCCTGCACGTGCCCGTCTCCAAGATCCTGGGGACCCTGCTGTTCATCGCCATCCCCATCGCGGCGGGCGTGCTCATCAAGTCCCGCCTCCCCAAGCTCTCACAGCTGCTGCTGCAGGTCATCAAGCCCTTCAGCTTTGTGCTCCTCCTGGGCGGCCTCTTCCTGGCCTACCGCATGGGGGTCTTCATTCTGGTGGGCGTCAGGCTGCCCATCGTGCTGGTGGGCCTCACGGTGCCCCTGGTCGGCCTCCTGGTGGGCCACTGCCTGGCCACGTGCCTGAAGCTGCCAGTGAACCAGCGGCGGACAGTCAGCATCGAGGTAGGGGTGCAAAACAGCCTGCTGGCCTTGGCCATGCTGCAGCTGTCCCTCCGCCGCCTTCAAGCAGACTATGCCTCGCAGGCCCCCTTCATCGTGGCACTGAGCGGCACCTCCGAGATGCTGGCCTTGGTCGTCGGCCACTTCGTCTACAGCAGCCTGTTCCCAGTTCCCTGAGGCCTCTGGGTCAAGCTTTCATCACCTCCAGCCCCTACACTCCACCTACTGTCCCCACAGTTGTTGTGTACCAAAGGCCTTTAGTTCTCATGCACTATGCACTCAGAAAAATCCAGGCTTATTTTTTTTACTGATTTTTTATTCTCCAGCTTTCAGTGCCAAAGAGGCCATGCTGAGTTAAGTAGGTGGGCACTGCCCAGAAAATATATTTCAATAAAAGAGAAGCAAGCTTGGGTCCCTTCCAATCTTTGCCCTTCAGGGCCCGGGAGCGGCGAGTAGAAGAGTGTGACTGGGTAGGCGTGGGCCAGGGTGAACGACAAGTTTGGGTGACACGGTGACCCCTACACAGGCTTTCGCTGCCAGTCCTCCCCACATGTCCCCTCCGTGTGAGAGACGGGCTTCTCTGTTCCAGAATGAGCCCTGGGAGGATGAGGGCAGAGACCTGGCTTCCCTGCCTGCTCCCAGGCTCAGTGGTGGTTTTTGCAACCAGACTAGAAAGGAGGGAGCAGAAAGCCATCGGGCAGCGGGGCAAGCTTGGCAGGGCCGGGCCACCTGGCTTCACTGAGACGGGAAGGGGATCGCATCGACCCGCTCCACCAGCAGGCTGGAAACCCAGGGCAGACCGGCCGCCGGCCGGCCGTCGGCGAGCGTACTTTCTGCCCTTCCTTCCCCCGTGCCCCGGCTCCCGACGGAGCAAACCTGGCGCAGCTCATTCCTCCTCCCTAACCCGGCGGGCGGGCCAGGCCACTTTCCGCACCTTGCCTTCCGGGGGACCCGCCAGCCTGGGCGGTCCCCGTGCGTTTGCGCGGCGGGACCCGAGGGGGCGCCTCCTCCAAGAGCTCGGGCCGGGGCGGGACCCAAGGGCGAGACGGGGCGGGGGCGGGGGCGGGGGCGGGGGCGGGGCCGAGGCGCGAGGGCGGCGGGCTTCCGGCGGCGGCGGGCGGTTCCGGCGCGCGCCCGGGGCGGCGGCGCGCGGCGGGGGGCTGGCGGGGTGCGCGCTGGCCCTGGTGGACGCCGCCGCGGCCGCCATGCAGCTGACGGTGAAGGCGCTCCAGGGCCGCGAGTGCAGCCTGCAGGTAGCGCCACCGCACCCCGCACTCCCCCGCCCCTCCTGGCCGGGGACGGGCGGGCCCGAGGGCGGGGACGGGCGGGCGGGTCGGGGCGCTGCCTCTGCGGGGGAGCGGGACTTTCCGGGCCGCGGGCTCACCCCTGCCTCCCGCCCTCGGCCCGATCAGGTGCCGGAGGACGAGCTGGTGTCCACGCTGAAGCAGCTGGTCTCCGAGAAGCTGAACGTCCCCGTGCGCCAGCAGCGACTGCTGTTCAAGGGCAAGGCCCTGGCAGGTAACCAGGGAGAGGAGACGCCCACGGAGCCCCGCAGGAAGTCGGGACGGGGTGTGCTGGCCGCACCCGGGCGGCGGCGCGATGGGTCGGGGCGCTGGCCCGCGGCGCCGAGTGCCACCTGGCCTTGGGGGAGGTAACCCAGATGCCTGTGCGCAGCGAGGCGGCATCGCTTTGGGCCGCCGCACAGCGGAAGGTAAGGAACCGCATCAGCGTCCCTTTGACAGATGGGAAACGACTGTCGGATTACAGCATCGGGCCCGATTCCAAGCTCAATCTAGTGGTCAAGCCCCTGGAGAAGGTGTTGCTGGAAGAAGGTGCTGCCCGGAGGCTGGCCGACTCCCCACCTCCGCAAGTCTGGCAGCTGATCTCTAGAGTCTTGGCCCGCCACTTCAGCGCAGCAGATGCCAGCAGGGTCCTGGAGCAACTACAGAGGGTGAGAAGGGTGACCTTGGATACCCGGTGTCCAGTCCCAGCTGCTCCCAACCCCTGCCCTTGCCACCACGTCCCCTGCCCCCCACACTCCCTGAATCTCCCCCCTGCAGGATTATGAGAGGTCCCTGAGCCGCCTGACACTGGACGACATCGAACGCCTGGCCAGCCGCTTCCTGCACCCTGAAGTGACCGAGGCTCCAGAGAAGGGATTTTCCAAATAGCACTGTGGGAGCATGGGGAGGAGCCCCAGACCAGGCCACAGCTGCATGTTGCATTAAATCTATTCTCACGTTGTGGTTTGCCTCATGATCATAGTCACAGCTGGCATGTACCCGGCTGTTGCTCAGTGCTGGGCACGACTCAGGGCACTTGACCTGGGTCTTTCTCCCACACCCGCAGAAGAGGTGAGGCCGCATGGCGGAGACACCTGGCCGTGAACTGGGAGAGCCAGGTTCCAAGTCCAGCCAGCTTCTAGAAGTGCCTCAGTGTGAGAAAGAGAAGCAGGCTGTCTGGAGGGATGGGCTTTAGTATGTCAGGTCTAGCCCTCTGGGAATAAACCCGTAAGTAATCCCCCCCAAGCCTGAAAGGGAAGCAGCTGTCACCTGACCTCTGGCGTTCCGGCATAGCCCTCAGCCAGTCTCCCCAGGAGGCCAAGTGACTGCCAACCCAGGGACCCCTTAGCTGCTGCAGCCACTGTGCATTTGACAAAAGGAAAGGCAGATGGGGCGCTGGGGAGTTGGAAAGTCACCCCCGTTCTGTGATGTGACTTCAGGCATGTCTCTGTACCACTTCAGTCCCCAAGTGCTGACTCTGTACAGTGAGGACCACTCCTTGGACCTGAGTCATTTTTCTCTGTCCTTACCCCAGCCCAGGGTGGGGAGTTTCTGCAGTGACACCCCCTTGTGTCCCATTAAACAAACAAGCCAAAAGTGAAACAATGGCCGAGCGTGGCCCAGAGATGGGGTGTCCTAGCCCTTGGGGGCACAGCGCTCCTCTGCAGCACCCTGTCTGCATGTCTCCTCCTGGAAGCATTAAGGCTGACAGGTGACTCAGCAGGATGGTGTCAGAGCTGAGGCGGGCCTCAGCCTCCGTGCCTGGCGCTCACCCGCGTGTGGACAACGGACACTTGCCCTGCCGCCTGGGTTCAGGAGCTCTGCTTTGTGTACTCGTTGCCTGGAAGGAAGCCTTGGGGTGCCAGGGAGGGTGCCGAAGCATGAGCCAGGTGGCACTGGTTCCTTCTTCACCCTGAGCAGTCCACGCACCCTAGAGGTTGTCTAAACACCTGATCCTTGGAGGAGGGCTCCCAGGGTGGTAGAGGTTGGAAGAGGCCACCGTTCTCAGTGTGGTCAGGGCCTCGCCTGCCTTCTCTGCCCAAGGCCCTCCTGCCCGGGGCCTTGTGGGGCCAGCACTGGGTCCCCAGGCTTGAAAGAGGTCCCAGGAGTGAGGGCTTTGAAGAGCAGACAAAAGCTCCGGGCCCTCCCTGGGAGCTAGGAACATCACACAGCAGGGCCCCACTTAGCATGTGACCAGAGCTCCGTGCTGCCACAGCAGGGTTCTTGCTTGTGTTGAGTTTGGAGATTCATCTTAGAAACTTAGCACTTGAGGTGAATGGGAGACGTTTGCTTTTATCCAAATGCAATGATATTAGCTAGGCCGCTTTTGGTTTCCGATTGTTGGTTTAACAATAAAGGAAATTGGTTTAATCAGTAAAGGAACTGTATTGGCTTATGAAACAAAAGTCCAGGGCTGTTGGCAGCGGATGAACCATTTCCCCAGATACGCAGTTTGTCCCAAGGATCAGACAGTGGCTGCCCGTGCTCTGCTGGAGTCCCACGCTCGCTGCCAGGGGGGCACCCTCCCTCTGTAGTGCAGCTTCTGTCTCAGATGCCCCCAGCAAATAAACTTTGTCATCTCCTCAGTCAGACTTGGCCTGTGCGTTCAGTCATTTTGGCTGGGGTGGGAGGTGTGAATTCCCCAGTAGGGCTGGCTTTTCAGGACTGGGCATGGGGCCACTTCTGTGGACACGCAGGGGCTGCACAGGGAGGGAGGTCCTGGGGGAGGGGCGAGTGAACGGTGGCTGCAAACAGTTTCTGTCCGTTGCAGGGGCCATGCATGTCAGAGCAAGATCTCCTTGGTGGTAGGGAGGGGGAGAGCTGGAGCAGGGAGCCCGGTGGCAGCCAGCTCAGACACAGGGAAGCATTTCTTTTTTATAGAGGTGAGGTTCTCACCATGTTGTAAAGCTGGGCTCAAGGGAGCCTCCCACCTCTGCCTCCCAAAATGCTGGGATTATGGGCATGAGCCACCATGCCTGACCGAGGGAAATGATTTTCTGGGATCTGCAGCGTGTCAGGCCCTGTGCTGCATGCTTTCAAAGACATTTAAACCTTTGACCAGGACTTATCCTCATTTTTTTTTTTTTCTTTTTGAGTCAGGGTCTCACTCTGTCACCCAGGCTGGAGGTCACACGGCTCACCACATACTCAACCTCCTGGGCTCAAATGATCCTTCTGCCTTAGCCTCCCGGAGTAGCTTGGGACTACAGGTGCACACCACCATGACTGGCTAAATTATTTTTTAAAGATCAGGCTTCACCATATTGTCTAGGCTGGGTTCGAACTCCTGTGCTCAAGCAATCCTGCCTCAGCCTCCCAAAGTGCTGGGACTACAGGCGTGAGTCACTGTGCCCAGGCTTACAGGGAAAAAGACCCTAGAGAGGGTTGTTGAGTCCTTGTGCTAGTGCCTCCCAGCCAGAGAATGACAGGCTGCATGCCAAAGATGAGAAGGCAGCTTTCCCGGTATGTGTAGACGGTGTTGCCAGCAAGCTCTGGTGGGCGAGGGCTGTGGAGTGAGGATTGTTCTAAGTCCTTTCTATGCAGAGCTCTTAGTTCATTTCAATTTTGCTGAGAAGCGTAGGCTGAGGCATTATGAGGGGAGACTGGGTACCCTGCATGAAGATGAAGCAGCCATAGGCTGCAGGCTCCTGTAACAGGGTCGGGATGTTTACTGCAGGCGCTGCAAGCGTCAGCTCTGAGAAGTGACGCTAATTCACCCTCTTGAAAGGCCCTGAGACCACCCCCCGCCCCTCGGGGTGGGACCTCAGAACAGTCCCTGACCCCCATGGACATAGTGTGATCACGATGACACCAGTAGACAGCAGCATGGGTGAAGGGCCCAGCTGAAGTGGCCTCACGGAGACATAAGTGGTCTGGCAGCTGGGACAACATGCTTGCGGTGCCATTTCCCAGGGGCCCACGGGAGGAAGAGCAGCCTCAGAGGAGAGAGCAGCGTTTGCTTTGGGGGGGAGGGTGCCTGGGCAGCAGAGTCGCTGTGCCCATGGTGGGCTGGCACCCTGCATGCGCCCCACGAGGCCTCGCCAGCTCCCAAAGGTCTGCCCTGGCCAGGTGCTCCTAGGTGTAGATGTGGCAGCTGCAGCCAGCCACCTAAGGCCCTGAAAAGCCCACGGGAGCGACACGACATCCTAGATCGCCACCCCTGTCTTTCTCCAAGGCTCAGCTGGAGCGGCCTCCCGGGGTTCCAGGGCACTTCCCTGCCTGCACAAGCCGGTGGGGCCCCATTGAACGGCTCTGGCGGACCCGTGCCCCGCCCGCCCTCCTCCTCATCCTCCTGCTGCTGTCACCGCTGGCTCCTGCTCAAGCTCCTTTGTGGTTCTACACACACACACACACACACACACACACACACACACACACACACACAGTCGCGCGCGCGCATGCATACACATCCCATCTCTCAAGGCTGATGTATTGTTCTAGGATTCTTCTACATGTGTACAGCAATGTACTAAATCAGCGCTTTCGTAAATACAGCTTTTTCACATATTATGTTTCACATATTATATTTCACCAGCTATGTTAGACCCAGTCCCACCGCCAGTACTTTGGTGCAGATCCCTGTCATTTCTGGCCTCTAGGTGGGTCCCCTGGCCGGCAGGCTGCTTCTGCACACAGCCAACTCTAAGATGCTCTTTCTAAACTGCAAACCTGACAGTTCCTGTCCCCTGTAAAGCCCCCTTGGGTTGGACACTGGGGGGGAGCGCAGCGCTAACCGACACCGACACCCTCACTCCGATAATCACTGCAGGGATGTCGTGCTATACCTCTGGGGGACATTGGGCCTGGGGAGGAGACCAGGCAGGAATCGGCCACGCGCCCAAGGGGCTTCACGGGAGGTTTCCAGGGCCGCAGAAGCAGAAGCGGAGCGGGTGCTCTCAGAAGCGGAGCTTCGTGAGGGAGCGCTCACAGGGTAGGCAGGGCAGGCTTCGCGGCACCCGGTCGGGGATGGGTCTGTCGGCGCAGGCGCCCTGCGGGCGAGTTACGAGGGGGTCAGTTTCTGGAGGAAATCTCAGTGTCTCTCCAGCCCACAGGGTCTCGCCGGCACCCAGCAAGCCGGCTCGGGGGAAACGAGTACGCTCCTCGCAGCCTCGCCGAGGAGCTGCGCAGGCGCGGGTGGGCGGAGTCACGCGGGGCGGGGCTTAGGGAGGGGTCCGGGTGCCGCGGGCGGCGCGCCTACGCTCCGGGGGCGGGGCGGAAGCGGAGCCGCCGTTGACATGCTGCGTGGAGGCGCTGGCGCGGGCCGTGTAGCGGGCCACGCGGTTGACCAGGGTGGCCCAGGTGGCCACGGCTGCTCCGGGGCGAAGGCACGGCGGCAGACCCGGCCGGTGAGGCTCTCCATGTCGCGGGAGCGCCGCACGCCCCAGGTCCCGGCACAGATACCGCGCCTGCAGCCGGAAGGCCAGGAATCCGACCACACACGTTGTATCCTACCCGAGGGGACAGCGGGAGCGGGCTGGGGCTGCCTGCGGCGGGAGAGAGGTGGGCGGGGCAGAAAGGATGGAAAGTGTGGGTGAGGGGTGGGCGCCCTGGGGCTACGGAAAGGGGAGCGGGGGAAACCGGGGCTGAGGTGTGTCGAAGGGGGGGAAGAAATCGAGATAAGAGAACTGGGGGCGACTGGGGGAGAGTTCTGGCCAAGGGGTCCTGGGCGGGATAAGAGGGAGGAATGAGAGCAGGGTAGGAACCGGGCGGCTGTAGGGTACTGCAGAAGCGGGCTTGAATTGGGATGGGACCAGTTAGGGTGGCCTGAGAGAGGCTGGATGGCTTCGGAGGAGCGAGGAGGCCCGAGATTCACCCGCGGTCGGTATCCGGTGGCACCTTTACTCACCCGCGTCAGCACCCTCAGCGTGCCTTTCCCGACCCCTTTGGAGGCGGAAGTCGCCCTTGGTTCCCTGGCTCCAGATGCTGAGCCCCACCAAAGGGTGGTTGGAAAGGATCTTACAGTGAGCGGCAGTGTCCTAGCTGTGTGAGTTCTAGAAAGGGGCGGGGGGGGGGAGGTGTGCAGACACCCAAGGCTTCATCTGAGGGCTGCTCTCTGCCTGTGAGGCTCTGTGATGATGGGTCTCGACCCCAGGGTTCAGTTTAATAGATATCTGAGGGGCAAGGAGTCGCCACCTCCGACTTGATTTTCTTTTTTCCTCACTTTTAGCCGCTGGAAAGCTGAAGACTGTCGCCTGCTCCGAATCTCCATCATCAACTTTCTTGACCAGCTTTCCCTGGTGGTGCGGACTATGCAGCGCTTTGGGCCCCCGTTTCCCACTGAACCTGGACTGGAAAAAGGGGCTGACGTGTAATCTGGTGGCTCCTAGGCAGTGAGTCCCACAGTAATTACTTTAGTGTGGGGGCCTCATAGTTTTCGTGGACTGGCCCCTGGACTCTCAGGATCCACTTGTTTTCTTTGGTACTTAAATGTTTGTTGCCACAAAAAATAAACTGAGCTATGACTCCCATGTCTGAGTTTCTTTTTTCCGGCCATAGCACCTCCACACAGTCTTGCTTTGTCCTTGGGTTGGAGGGGAGGTTCAGATAGTCAAGTAGTACAAGATAATTAAAGACAATTTAAGAAATGGAAGAAAAAGAAAATAAATTGGGCCCTGTCATTCAGCATTAACTGATGTAAACATTTTGGAACATTTCCTTAGTTTTATAGTTGTGTTTATGTAGTAAATGGGTAACAGTAATATGTAATATATAATTTTTGCAAGTTTAGTGCTCAACTTTTTCCTTTTTTTCTAACATGAGCCTTCTTCTTTCAAAAAATTCTTCAAAAGTATTCGGGCAAACCCCTCTGAGTCCCCTCCCACTGTAGAAGCTTTTCTGTCCTCTCAATAAATCAGTGGATGTGTGAAAGATGCATTATACTGAGGTGACAGGATTGCCTTAGCCCATGGGTTTGAGACCAGCCTAGGCAACATGGCGAGACCCTGTCTCTACAATAAATAAAGAAAATTAGCTGGGCGTGGTAGTGCATGCTTGTAGTTCTAGCTACTTGGAAGGCTGAGGCAGAAGGATTGCCTGAGCCCAGCAGGTCGAGGCTACAGTGGCTGTGAGTGTGCCACTGCACTCCTGCCTAGGCGACAGAGTGAGACTCTGACTCAAAATAAAATGCACTATAACATGATGGTTGAACATTCCAATTGTTTCCAATTTTCCTCTATTATAGGTATTGATTCAATAGAATTGTTGTATATGTTTTTTCACGAGTGATTATTTCCTTAAGATAGATTCTGTATGGTATGGTAGCTCACGCCTGTAATCCCAGTACTTTAGGAGGAGGAGACGAGAGGCTCTCCTGAGCCCAGGAGTTGAGACCAACCTGGGCAACTTGGTAAGAGCTCATCTCTACAATAAATCAAACGATCTGGGCGTGGTGGTGTGTGCCTGTAGTTCCAGCTACTTGGAAGACTACTGCACTCCAACCTGGGTAACAGACTGAGACCCTGACTCAAAAAAAGAGGTAGATTTCAAGAAGCAGAATTACTAAGTTAAATATTCATTATTTAGAAGCTGAGGCGAGTGGATTGCCTGAGCCGTGGGTTTGAGACCCACCTGGGCAACTTGGTGAGACCTTGTCTGTACAATAAATCAAAAATTAGCCAGGCATGGTGGTACACACCTGTAGTTCCAGCTACTCAGAAGGCTGAGGTGGAAGGATCACCCGAACCCAGCAGGTCAAGGCTACGGTGGCCGGGAACCTGCCACTGCACTCCAGTCTGGGTGACAGAGTGAGGCTCCAACTCAAAAAAATTTTTTTTTCATTATTTAAGGCTCTCAAGCTGCAGTACAAAACTGCTCTCCAACAAATGTGCCCTCCCACCAGAAGGCTGATTTCCCACATCCTTGTCAGAGTTTGTCTCCTGCCAAAATAAAACCGTGTTTTCATTAGAAGAACAAACAAACCAAAAACACTGGTGATTGTGCAGATTATTAGCCTACTCAAGAAAAGACCAGCGAAGAAAGTGCTTGGACAATTGGTTAAGTTTTTTTGTTTTTGTTTTTTTTTTTTTTTGACTCAGAGCCCCACTCTGTCGCCCAGACCGGAGTGCAGTGGCCGCTCCCGGCCACCGCAGCCTCGACCTGCTGGGCTCCGGCGATCCATCCGCCTCAGCCTTCCAAGTTGCTGGAACTACAGGCGCGTGCTACTATGCCTGGCTAATTTTTGATTTATTGTAGAGATGAGGTTTTGCTAAGTTGCCCAGGTGGGTCTCGAACCAGCGGACTCAAGCAATCCACTCGCCTTGGCCTCCCAAAGTGCTTGGATTACAGGCTGAACCGCCTAGCCCGGTGGTAAGTATTTGGGGAAAGGAGTTAGCGCCCAGTGAAATATGATGAGTCCTGCAGAGTTGCTAAACCCAGTCTTGTGGCTCTTCTGTAGATGCCATTAGGTTTTCTCAGAAAAAAGGAAATTGTTGGCTGGGCGCAGTGGCTCAAGCCTATAATCCTAGCACTTTGGGAGGCCAAGGTGAGAGGACTGCCTGAGCCTACAGGTTCGAGACCAGCCTGGAAAACATGGTGAGACTTCGTCTCTACAATAAATCAAAAAATTAGCTGGGCGTGCCAGCGTGCGCCTGTAGTTCTGGCTACTTGGAAGGCTGAGGTGGAAGGATCGTCTGAGCCCACCAAGTCGAGGCTGCAGTGGCTGAGATCGTGCCACTGCACTCCAGCCTGGGGGATACAGTGAGATACCAACTCAAAAACAAGAGAAAAAAGGCAGCTGTGCTAAGGCAGGGAGCTCCCCCCCTGCCCCCCAAGCCTAATAAAACAAAGGCCTTTCCAGGATAGAGAAGGGGCTTTCATATGTACCATAAGATAAAGGCCTTCCCAGAATAGTGAAAGGATCCACCTAGCACCATAAGATAAGAGCTTTCTTAAAAAGATTTATGTTAGCCGGCTCGGTGGCTCAGCCTGTCATCCCGCGCCTTTGGGAGGCTGAGGTGAGTGGATTGCCCGAGCCCGCGGGTTTGAGACCCGCCTGGGCAGCGAGACCTCATCTCTACAATAAAGCAAAAAATCAGCCGGGCGTGGTAGCGCGTGTCTGTAATTCCGGCTACTTGGAAGGCGGAGGCGGAAGGATCGCCGGAGCCCAGCAGGTCGAGGCTGCGGTGGCCGGGAGCGGCCGCTGCACTCCAGTCTGGGCGACAGAGTGAGACTCCAACTCAAAAAAAAAAAAAAAAAAAAAAGATTTATGTTGGAAAGGAATGTAGCCCCCCAATCTGTAGTACACATGTGTAACTCTGCTGCAACCCTGAACTGTGAAATACCCAATCAGCCTGCATGTTACTAATATGTAAGCCTTATCGGGGGGAACAAAGAAACTAAAATTGTATAAAAGGCAATGCCCCCCTGCGCTCGGGGCTCAGCCTTTGGATTAGCTGGTGCTGGCACGAATAAACACTTCTTCCTGGCAAAGAAGCCTCAGAGTCCTGTCTGTCTCTGTAAAATCCTGCCACAGTGCTTCTTCCTTTCCAGTCCGGATGCCTTCCATTGACTGATTTCTCTCCCCAGAGTGGGTTGCCTTTCCCCCTTCTTTGCATCCCGGCTAGTTTGTGACTGGACGCCAGACGTCGTGCCTTTCTCCTTGACTGCCGGGGATGTCCGGCTTCCTAGACGTGCCGGTGAGCCGCGTTCTGGGATGCCGTGAAGTGACCTGGAAGCACTTGGATCCTGCTGAGTCTTGCTTTGAAGATGGGCTGCGAGGGCCCAGGGCAGCGCTTAGCGTAGGGTGAGTTGTCCCACCCTGCTGAGGCAAGGCCTTCTGGGTGCCCTGTCCGGTGCTCCCCTAATGGATATGAGGTTCTCTGTCGTGGCGGGTGGGGACAGTCGAAAGTCCTCGCGCTGCGTGATCACTGGGCTGTCACCTCTCATACTCTCAGGGGTCCTTTCCTCGCCTCAGTTTCCTCACCCTCTTGTGCTCATCAGGGGTCTGCTGACTACACGAGCCCTGCGCCCTCTGTGGATATCCACGGTCTTTCCTCCTCGCAGTTGTCTTATCTCTGGCCCTCCGCCTGGCATACTCCAGCTGCCGGAACTCGCTGAATCATCATCTCCTAACCGCCAGGTATCCGCTGGGCTCCATCCGGAAACGTTCTGGGTCTCTGCCCTTCTTCCTTCTCCTTTTTTCCTTTCTTTCTTCTTATTCTATAGACGTTAATTATTGATGGATTATTGAGAATCTCTCTCTTTTACAACACAGTCCGCTCTGCTTCCCCTCCTCCTCCCTTTTGTTTCTGTTAGATTCTATTCAGTTCTGAGCGATCCCCACACCCCGGGCTCATCACCTGGTTTCTTTTTGTTTGACTTCGTTTCTGTAATGTCACAATGGTAATATTTTAAACTGATAAGAACAGATGCTACACTTGATCTAGCCAAAAGGCCAAGAAGCGCTAAACGGCTTTTGAGTTGGAGTCTCACTCTGTCGCCCAGGCTGGAGCGTAGGGGCATGCTCACAGCCACTGCAGCCTTGACCTGCTGGAGTCAGACAGTCCTTGCACCTCAGCCTTCCAAGTAGCTGGAACTACAGGCATGTGCCATTTGGTGATATTTTAAACCATCTCCCTTGTTGTCCTCTGCCCTCTGCATGTTGCACTGGTTCTGTCTAGACCAACTACAGGCACATCTGTCATCCCGGGACTTCCCTTATCCGGGGCTGGAATCCAATCCTGCCTCACATGTCTTTCTCTTTACTCTTTTACTCCTCATTTCTGTTTGTGTATTTGCTGGTTTTGAAATTCAGATTGGGGGGGCACACCTCATCAACAGGGGTACCTGCACGATGAATGTTTGTCTAACCAACCCTGAATTGTACCCCACAATTTGAAAATAAAAATATTTTTTTAAATTCAGATTTGGCTAGGCATGGTGGCTCACACCTGCAATCCCAGCAGTTATGGAGGCCAAAGTGGGAGGATGGCTTGAGCCCGCGAGTTTGAGACCAGCCTGGGCAACTTAGTGAAAGTTCATCTCTAGAAGTCAAAAAATTAGCCGGGCGTGGTGGCAGGCGGCCATCGTCCCAGCCACTCGGGAGGCTGGGGTGCAAGGATTGCCCGAGCCCAGGAGGTCGCGGAAGCGCTGAGCTGTGATCAGGCCACTGCTCTCCAGCCCGGGTGACAGACTGAGACCCCCAACTCAGGTTTATTGAGGCACAGCTTACAGCGTATACACTTCCCCTTTGTTAGATGGGCCCGTCTAGGAGTTTTGGCCAACACATCCGGTCTGTAAACAACCATCTGTCCCCTGGCCCCCGATCAGCTGAAGCTGGCGATTTCACGACCCAAGTCAGGTCGGCCACTCCTCCGTTCCAAACCCTTCTCACTCGGGGGCAAAGCCCAAGCCCTCGGAGGCCTACAGACCCAAAGTGGCCGGCACCTAGCCTCCCGGGCCTCGTCCACGCCGCGCTTCCCCCTGCACACTCTGCTCGGCCAGCGGGGCCTTCGCCCTTCCGGGAATGGCCAGGCCCGCTCCTGCCTCAGGGCCGGCACTGGTCTTCCCTGTCGGGAGCTCCCCTCCCCCGGCTCCACCTGGCCCACGCCTGACCTCCTCCGGGTCCTACCCAAATGCCACCGCCTCCGAGAGGCTTTCCTGTGCGCCCACTGAAAAGGGCACGTCCCCTTCTCCCCACCCGCGTGAGGTACCCCCCAAACGGCAAGGAGTGCCAGATGTTCGGAGTTGGGGGCGAAGGAAGCCCCTGGCGGCTCTAACCGCTGCAGCGACGGGATCCCCCGCCTGCCCCCGCGCCGAGGGAGCCGGGGCGGAAGCCGGGAGCCCGGGCATCCCCTGGAGACCCCGGGCCGGCCGCGCGCTGGGTGGGGCGTCCCAGGCCGGGGGGAGGGAGCGGAGAGGCATCGCGAAGGGGGAGCCGCCGGGGCGGCTGAGGGTCGGCGTGGCCGCGACCGCCTGGGTCCTGGGACCCTGCAGGGAGCGCCTCTCCCACGGCGCGAGTCCACCTCGGCCCAGGCCCCGCAGGGCCACCCAGCTGCCCAGGAAGAAAGCCACACACGGACCGTCTTCCCAACATTTCATTAGGAAAAGCAGGACGCGAAGGAAGGAAAACTCATGCAACAAAAGAGGACGGGATGGGGTCGCCGGGAACCGGGGCAGAGTCCGCAGGGGGCCAGAAGACACGAAGCAGTAAGGCACGGCCGCCTCGGCCCCCGGGGCGCGGAGCAGGCGGGCCGGGCGACACGAGGGCGTGGGCCCGCCACCGGCCGCCACAAGCCGGGGTGGCCCTCCGGGTGCCCGCAGGACGGGGCCTCCGAGGACGGGCCGTCCGCCCCCGCGGTGCTCGAGGGGCCCCCGGGGCCCGCCTGGCACTGCCGGTCGCAGGCTTCCCGACACCCCCACCCACGCGCTGCTGGTGCCGAGGCCCCGGCTCGGTTCGGGTGGGGCCAGCCGTGGCCAGGGCGGGGCGCCAGGGGCTGGACCGCGGTGGGCAGCGCCGTCGAGGGGCCGGGGCAGACGGCGGGCCGGACAGCTCCGGGAGGGGGAAGGCGGCGGAGGCGGAGTTAAATAAAATAAATAGGTGGGGGGAATAAATAGCAAGGAGGGCGGGGGCTCTCCCGACTCCTGGGCACAGGGAGCAGGGTGGGGGTATTGCTGCTGCCGGGGTGGGGGCTGGCCCGTCGCCCCTCCCCCTGCAGGGCCCAAAGCAAGGCACTCGCGAAGGGGGCCCGGGTGTGCTGGGGGCGTCGTGGCCAGGTGACCTGCCCCACGACCCCCAGTCTGGGGCTCAGCCCGGGAACCCTGGCTTGAGCCGGCCGCTCCCCTGGGCGGGAGGACGGCTTAGGACTGAGAAGCCCCCTCCTCACCAATTCCACCAGCTCAGCTGTTGCTGGACACGAGGCAGATGATCTGTTCCAGCTTCTGGCGCAACTTGTGCTTCCGACAAGAGGCATCTCGGTCCAGAGCAGTCAGAATCTGGGGAGGAGGGTCCCCTGGAACTGGGCTGTGGCGGAGGGGCCGATCCTCCTGGGCGAAGCCCTCACTTCCCGCCGGGAATCCTCCTTCCCACACACCTTGGCCCCTCTCTCCTTCCCCAGAGCCCCTGGGTGCAGCTCAGGGTTCAGATCTCTGGCCTCTGAACACACCCACCAGCCTCTCCTGAACCCCACGTCCCTCCAACGCCACAACGTTCTTCCCAAGGGTGGTCTACACTAGTTGTCCCCTTCTCCTTCGCCATCCCTCCTAGCCCCTCCTCCCCCACCCAAGCTTGTCCTCCCTGGTCTCCTCTGCTGGTTCTGCCTCCTCTCCCACCTCTGTCACAGGGTCCAGGCCCTCGTACCCCTCACAGCCTCTCTGGGGAGCTCGTGCTATGGGGCTTTCAGTGTCATCTACTAGGTCACCAATGTATATTCCCAGCCAAGAGTACGTCCTGAAGTCCACACTGCTATGTCCCCTGCCTACTGACATCTCAAATCACAAACCCTGCCCTGTGTGCATGGCTGGCTCCGCACACCACCGGGCCCACCTTGTCCCCTGTGACCATCCCTTTGGGTGCTCAGGCCCCTTCACTTTTGCCCAGTGGCAACTTGTGCTCCAGCCAATGGCTTCTCTCCTACGTCCCTCAAATCCCAGCATCTATGGAGAAAGTCACCTGTGCTGGCCCTGGGGCCTGGTCAGGGGAGAAACCATTAACAATCTAAGACATGGGCTCCAAGCCCCTTCTGTCCCCACCATCTCCTTTGTGGCACTCCCCAACCCCCACCAACCCTTCTGCCTGTGTCACTGGTTGCACCGTCAGGGTCAAGCAAGTGAGGGACTACAGGGGTGACACGCACCTCCTGGCGGTACTTGGTGACGTAGAAATAAAGCTCGCTGAGCGCACTTAGAACGTTGAAGTCACTGGCGTGGAGGCGGGACTGCTCCACCAGGTAGGCATCCATGTCCTGGTCGCTGATGGATGCCATCTTTGCAATGTCTCGGTAGTACCTGTTGGGACCCTGAGTAGGTCACTTGGGCAGATGTGACAAAAACCTACGCCCCTGCCCTCGTTGGCCCAGGCCTTTTTCCCGCAGCCTCCAACAGCCCAGGGAGGAGAAGCCTGTGCGTCCCAACCCCACGCTAGGGCGGGGCCCACCTCTCCACCCAGCTCTTGTAGTTGGGGATGTCCTTGGCATAGAGCAGCTTGTTGGAGGGCGAGTCCTTGCCCAGGCGGTGCTCGGACGTGGAGCAGGAGTCCATGAAGGTCTGGGCCACCACCGACAGGCAGGCGTCCGTGATGCTGTTCTTGTGGATGTCGAACACGAACTGCGGGTTCTTGATCACATTCACCCAGAAGCGCAGGGGCAGGCTGCACAGAGGGACACACCTGAGGCCCCGTCGTCGGCCCCCTCGTCGGCCCTATGGGCCCCTCCCCCCCGCTTCCCTGCACGCCTTGTTCCTGGATGGCTGGCTCACGTCTTGTCCAGAGAAGGCGAGCGACATGTTCAGGGTGAACAGCCTTTTTCTCTAAGCTTCTGCTGAACTTCTGCCCTCAGTAGCTCTTTTTAATTTTTATTTATTTATTTATTTATTTTTTGAGTCAGAGTCTCACTCTGTCGCCCAGACTGGAGTGCAGTGGCCGCTTCCGGCCACCACAGCCTCGACCTGCTGGGCACCGGCGATTCTTCCACCTCCGCCTTCCGAGTAGTCGGAATTACAGGCATGCGCTACCAGGCCCGGCTGATTTTTTGATTTATTGTAGAGATGAGGTCTCGCGGCCCAGGCGGGTCTCGAACCCGCAGGCTCAGGCAATCCACTCACCTCAGCCTCCCAAAGGCGCGGGATGACAGGCTGAGCCACTGAGCCCGGCTGCTCTTTTTTATTTTTAATTTTCTTTTTTTTTTGAGTCAGAGTCTCATTCTGTTGCCCAGGCTGCAGTGCAGTGGCACGCTCATAGCCACTGCAGCCTTCACCTGCTGGGCTCAGGCGATCCTTCCACCTCAGCTTTCCAAGTAGCTGGAACTACAGATGCATGCCAGCACACCCAGCTAATTTTTTTATTTATTGTAGAGACAAGGTCTCACTAAGTTGCCCAGGCAGGTCTAGAACCCCTGGGCTCAGGCAATCTTTTTGCCTCGGCCTCCCAAAGTGCCGGGATTACAGGCATAAGCCACCGCACACGGCCCCTCAGTAGCTCTTAACCCCCTCTGCACTTTCACTGTCCAATCACCGGGGCCAAGCCACCAGCATCTCTACCTGGTGCAAGACCCTGAAAGGTGAGGGGCCACACCTCAGAGCCCTTACCACCCTCATCCACCCTCAGCACCACCCTCATCCCACCCACCTGAGCGCCCAGCACAGTCCACCTCGGGAATCAGTCAGTCGCCCTCTTGGCTTGATAGCGCACCATCCTCTCCTGCGTCTATGACTGCTCCAGCCCCTGCCAGTCACCCTGGCCCCATGGGTCCTGGCTCTTGGCAAAGCCACCAGCCTCTTCCACCCACCCATCCCTGGAGGGGCCACCAGCAGCGCGGCATGGGGCAGTACCAGTTGCTCTTCCAAGTGTGGCGCACGTCGGGGTCGCTGATCTGGCGCTGGTCGGCCTGCTCATCCAGGAAGTCGAACATGTACTTGATGGCCAGGGGCAGGGCCGAGCCCCGGTGTGCTGTGCTGAACACTGTCTCGAAGAGGTCATCCACAAATTTCTGCAGTGTGCCCTGTGTGGGGACAGAAAGGGCACAGGCCATGAGGGAGCCGGGTCAGGATGTCCCCAAAGCAGGATAGATGGAGGCAGAAAGGCTTGGCAAAGAGCGGGGCTTCCCGGCAGGGCCAGTGGCCTCTGAGACAGACCGAGTCTTCACTTCAGGCTGAGAGTTCCTGGAGCCAAGGCTCTGAGAAAGACTCTTGGGACCCAGATGAGCTGGAGCCCCTCCCCAGGAGGGCCAGGCCGCCCTCAGGGCAAGGCCAGGCTGGGAGCAGAGGCCAAGGTGGCGAGTGGCAGACCCATACCTTGGTGGCCAGCAGCCGTGTCAGGTAGATTTCTGAGACCATCTTGCTGCCACGGTCCCCCTCTCGGTGGTCAGCGTGGTCATGGTTCTTCACCAGGTGCCACAGCTTGGTGCCCGTCTCCTGGTCCGGCGTGATCATGGGTGCCCGCGAGCGGAGGCTGTCGGGGCTGCTGGCTGTGCGGAGCAAGCTCTCTGCAGCAGAGAAGAGGTGTGGCCGTCATCAGCCTCTTGCCCCACTCTCTCTGGGTCCCTGTCGCCTGTGGGGGGTCCTCCTGCTCTTGCTGGCCCACCCTCCCCCTGGACTCTACAGAACCGGAGACTCCTGAGGGCATGGCCTGGAGTTCCCTGGGACAGCTTACACAGCCTTGAAGAGCACATGGCTGCCATGCTGAGGACACCTACCGTAGCGGCTGAGGGAGCGGGTGAAAGTGAAGGAGTTGGCCATGTTATAGGCAGACACTTGTTTGGGCACCAGTGCCACCAAGGAACCATCTGTCACCTGCAGACCCCAGAGACAGAGGGGGGCAGCGCAGGAAGCCAAGACGCCAAGGAGCCACCACCCACCCAGACCCTTCCATGTGCTCATGGGTAGCACCCACGGCCCGAAAGGAGCCCGTGAGTGCAGGGTCCTGGCTCCCAGAGGGCCCGGGGGGCAGTGGGCCCCCAGCCCCTCACCTGGTAGTGGGCCAGTGAGTTGACCCTCTTCCAGTCACACTCGATCTTGGTGGTGACATCCTCATCCTGGAGGATGATGCGGGCCATGCGTCCCTGGCGCCATTCTGTGGGCACAGATAGCCCTTGGCATTCCCCGAGACTCCGGCCCACTCCCCTTAGAGAATAAAACTCAAGAGGCAGCGAGAGAGCACCCGCCGAGGTCACCGGTGCAGGCAGGGGTGAGTAGGGCTGGGAGGAGAAGGCAGGGCCTCACCCAGGTCCATGTCCTCAGCTTTGGGGCGCTGGGAGTACGGGATGCCCTTGTACACTGTGTCCAGCAGCTTGTCTTTGGCCTGTGTGATGCTGTCGCAGTTGAGAACCTTCACCGGGACCTGGGCACTGCCCTCATTCTCTGGGCACACGCAGTGCAGGGTCTAAGAAGAAAGGGGACCCCTGAGTCAGTTTGGTGAGGCCTCCTTCACACCCACGACTCATAGCTGCCGGCATTTACCAGCGTCTTATAGTCGATCTGCTGCCGGATGAGTTTGTCTTCGCTCAGGGAGTAGCGCGCCTCACCCGTGATGGCGTCGATTGGCCCCTTCTCCATCTGCTGCTTGATGGCGCAGTAGAGTAGGAAGAGCGGCTCCCCCGCGCACTCCTGCAGCCGGGCGGGCGCACAGCTTGCTGCCTGCCGCCAGCCGGCTGGTCCTCCAAGCTCACCTCCCCACCGCCCACCCGCCAGGCGCACCTTCAGAAACTTATGCAGCAGAAACGTGAACCAGTTGGTCAGCATCTTCTCCGCCACCGACTCCGTCCTGGGGCAGGAGAGAGGCAATCAGGCCCACGCCTGGCAAGGGCGGGGCTCGGGCAGAGGGCGAGGCCGGGCGGGACGGGGGTGTGGCCTGGATGGGAGAGGGGCAGGGTGAGGGCGAGGAGGTGGGCCCAGAGAACCTGCGCAGCAGCAGCTTGGGGTGGTTCTTGCTCTCCAGGTTTTTCTCTATGAGGTCCGCCAGCAGCTGCTTGAGTAGACCGGTGGCATAGTCGAGGCGGCTCTGCAGGGCCACCATGGTGAGCGAGGCCACGGTGCCGCGGTCCCGCATGGAGAAGCTGCTCTGGGCCTCCAGCGTGTGGATGAAGGTGAGCACGAAGGCGCGGCTGTGCAGCAGCTGCCCGAAGAGGCGCAGGGCCTTCTCCACGTTGGGGGGCGTCTGTGGGGAGCAGGGGGGGTCTCAGAGGGTGGGGTGACCCTGGGGGGGCACAGGGCATGGGCACACCGAGGGGGGCTCACGTCTAGCTCCTTGAGCACAGGGTGGGCCTCGATGCCAGGGAAGAGCACGCGCACGGCATAGGTGCGGTAGTCCAGGAACGGAATCTGCACCCCGTCCATATGGTTCGTCAGCTCGTTGATGTCCGTCTGCAGCTCCGCAAAAGCTGGAAGGGGCAGAAACGGGGTGTGAGAGGGATGGGAGGGCGCCCTGGCTCCCGCACCCGCGTCCCGCCCCTGCCTCTGGCACCTTCCTTGCACTCCAGGGCCACGCGGGACTCCAGGTTGTCCATCTGCAGCTGCAGGCGCTTGAGCGTGCGGTCCGCATCCTGAGTCTTGCGCTTATAGGCGACCAGCACAGCGGTGATGGCCAGCAGCAAGAGCCCGCCCCCGGTGGCCAGCCCCACCATGGCCGGCAGGGTCAGTGCGCGCTCGGCTGTGATGTGCAGTGTGCCCAGCCAGAACTCCAGGCCGCCCACCAGCACCTGCGGGGACAGGCCCAGTGAGCTGGCTCCATGCCCATCCGGCTGCCCTGATGGTCTCTCCGGCCCCACCCACCATGACAGGCTGCCGGCCGGTCTGGGTGGGTGAGTCGCACAGGAGCTGCGTGTCCGAGACGGTGAGTGCACACGGCTGGCCTCCAATCAGCACCGTATAGTTGAGGCGGGAGCTGCCGGCTGCCGCGGGGATCAGGTTCTTGCCCTGGGAGTGGGGGACAAGGTCAGCCGAGGCGCTCCAGCCCCCTGCCTCTCCCCTGCCGCCCCTCAGCACCTTCAGCACCACATGGGAGCCAGGCTTCACGTCCAGCACACCGGAGGGTCCTAGCGGCTCAAAGCTGGGGTCAGGGTAGTAGGTGAAGGAGGAGCGGTTGAGGGAGCGGGCCGTCTGCACGTGGTCCAGCAGGAAGCCAAACTCATCGGGGTGCTCGCCTTGGGCCCGCGGCTGCGGCCGCCCGAGGAAGATGCCGGGGGCCTTACACAGCATGGCGGTGTCGTTGATCACCTGGCACGTCTGTGGGAACGGAGATGAACAGCCCAGTGCGTGAGGCTGTGGGCTGCCGAGGTGGGGTGGGGAGGAGGCAGCTGGCACTCACATTGGTGGTCTCGATGCCGCGGTACTTGGCCCGGACCCGTGGCTCCTGGACCGTCAGCAGGTGGGTCCCACTCACAGTGATCGCGGTGCTTCCACTAGAGAGGGAGGTGAGGGGGCTTAGGCTCGCCTCACTGCTCCCACCCAGCCCTGCGGAGTGATCAAGGCCGCCATGGGATCGGCCAGCAGGTGTCAGGTACTGTGCAGCCAGGGCAGCTCTGGCCCTCCACCAGGCAGGGGCCCAGCAGAGACGCTCAGACACCAACCAGCCCCTGACCCCCGGGTTGCTGTCCAGGTGCCCACTCTCCCCAGGGTCTTACTTGATGATGCTCCAGGTGGGCTCGAGGCGGGTGACAGTGGGGTCCTGGGTGTAGGTGTAGATGACCCCGGGGCTGGAGATATTGGCACGGTCGATGGCAAGCGTGATGGGGGCCCGGCTGGGGCCCAGGGTGGACACAGGTGAGATACACACGATCGCCTGGGCATCTCTCCTGTGTTGGCAAGCGGGCACTTGGAGCAGGTGGCCCAGAGCCACAGCTGCTGGCACCCACAGCCCCACCCCACGCCTAGCCCCAGGTTGGCGGGGCCCTGGCCCACCTCACAAACTGGCACTCTCCATCTCTCACAGTCACCATGACCCTGCTGCCAGCATCCAGAGATCTGCCTGAGATGGTGAGCCGTGTGCCCCCTGATGCCGGGCCCCGACTGGGACTCACACGGTCAAACGTCGGGGTCTGCGGGAGAAGCAGCCCTGAGGGAGGGGAGGAGCTGGCCCAGGAGAGGGGCACCCACACACCCCAACATTGGGGAAGGAGAAGGGGCTGGAAAGGCCTGCCACACACCACAAAGCTGTAGAGCTGCTCTGATTGCGTGCGGAAGTCGGCAGAGCAGTCGCCCACACAGAGCTCCACCGGCCCGGGCGGCGGGCCAGGCACCAGCGACTCCTCCATCTCGCACACGATCCTGGGGGTCAGAGGGCGTCAGGGTCGGCGGGTGGGCAGGGACCCGGCACCCTCTCAGCCACACTCACCTCTCGGCGCTGATGTACTCGGCCGGGATGGAGTTGCAGCGCACGCCGGCCACCCGCAGGCCCACCTCTCGTGAAGCGAGGCCCAGGTTCTCACCCATGATGGTGACCCGCGTGCCTCCCTCCTTGGGCCCCATGAGAGGGTGGATCTGCGGACAGGATGGGAGGCGAGAGGGTCAGTCCAGACTCACGGCGGCCCGGATGGCGGCGGGCAGGGGTGGGAGGGGGGCTGACCTGCGTGATGTGGGGGTGGCTGCACCGGGCACCCTTCTGGCTCGGGTGCATCCAGTTGGTCTTGGGGGCTGGGCAGTGGGCCCTCAGCTGGCACCTGTGCTCTGAGACGCACCAGCCGCAGTTGAAGCGGGGGTCAGCCTTGAGGCACAGGCCGCAGCTGGGCCGCTGTGCCCAGCACTTGTACAGGAGGGCTGCGGGCACAGGGGCACCGTTGATGGAGAGCAGCGGCAGAAAAGTGGGGCGCGCCAGGGCCCCCACACTGGGCCACAGCAGCACCAACTACCTTGGGAGACAGGCTCCCCAGCCTGTGCCGCCCTCACCTCGGAAGCTGGGAGGCTTGTCGATGGGGAAATCTCCATCCCACACCACGGAGAAGTCCAGCTCGGCGTCCCCGTACTCATCGCCTTCGTAGGAGTACTGGGGACAGGGACCCGTGTGACCCCAGATAGGATGCACAGACCTCCCCAATATTCTTGCCACCTCCCTCCTTTCCCCAGCTCAGGAATCCCCAGCAGGAGACTCGGAAGGTTCCCACCAGGGCCATCTGAGGCTTCCAGAGCAGGGAGGGGGCCGGGCACAGAAACGAGGGACCCCAGCCCGCCACAGCTGGGGAGGAGGGCCCTCACCGAGGCGTTCTGGCACTGCACACTGCTGCTGTTGAAGCGCACGGCAGGCACCCGCTGCTGCCGCCCCTGGACCCGGACCACACACTCGTAGTTCTTCTGCCCTGACTGCGGCTGCGGCAGGTTCTTGGCCCTCAGGGTGAGCGGCTGCATGACGCCAACGGGTATCAGGAGGTCCCCACTGGGCAGGAGCTCAGGGCAGCCCTGGGGGGGAGCACTCGGTCAGCTCCGCCAGCCCCACCTCGCCTGGAGGAGGCTCGGAGCAACCAAGAAGCCAACCGCACAAAGCCAGAGGCCAGCCCCACACAGCCCCGCCCCCTCGCGGCACCCGCCTCACCTCCGGGCCGTGGACCCTGCCCTCCTGGAAGGAGCACTCGTGGGGGTAGCTGGTACACACGTGGCGGTACTTACACCAGTGGCAGGAGTAAGGGCTGCCGACGCAGGACATGCACCTGAGGGGGAGTGGCTTCAGAACCCACAGAGGGGCCGCACCGCCCCTCACCGCCCCTCCCAGGGGACACCCGGGAGCAGCCAGGGCCTTCGAGGAAGAAGGCAGCCAGGGCCTGCCGACAGCCCACATGGCATACTAGGGGACAAAGCACCGTGGGGACAGAGGCCAGGAAGGCCTGACAGCCCCTGTGGGTACCCTGCAGGTCTCACCCGTCCCAGAGCCCCTTTCCGTGCCCGGGCGCAGGGACAAGTGCTGGGCCAGGTACTCACGACTGGAGGACACTACAGTTGTAGAAGACAAAGTCCGCCCCAGCGAACCTCACGCCAGTCTCCTTGGAGAGCAGCTGCAGCCGCACAGTGCGGGTGGCCCCTGCAGCAAGCCCGCGCAGCCATGACTTCTCTGAGGAAGGAGCGGCCCCCACCCCACCCGGACGGCCCCCGTCCACTGACCATGGCCCTTGGTGAGAGTCCGGAGCTCCTGCAGGGAGGGTGACGGGCAGCGCAGCTCGCCAGATGGCAGCAGGACGGCCTCGCTCTCTGCCACCTCCTCGAAGGCACAGCTCACACCCGCGCTGAGGTCGGGCACGTTGCGCATAGCCACAATGAGCTGGGGGAGGGGGAGGGCTCAGAGAGGGTGCACCCTCTGCACACGCACACCCAGGCCCCAGCACCCTCAGGGCCCCTCACCTGCACCCCCGGCGACGTCACAGACACGTTGTTGGGTCGGACCCGCACCTGGACACACTTGCTCAGCTCCCCGGCAAAGCCGTTCGGGGCAGCAGCACCGGGACAGGCCCCTTTACGGCAACACCTGTAGGGGTCAGGCCAGAGCCGGTCCTGCCACTGCCCCTGGAGGGCCCGAGTTGGGGGGAACAGTGGGAGGCTGGGGGCGACAGTGCCAGGCAACAGCAAGCCTTGGCTTTGTCCCCTGGGCTCCAAGGGACGTCACTCAGGGCGGAGGTTCCGCTCTTAGCAGAGAAAGGGGAGGAGGGGGCGGGGGCCACGAGGGCACCGCTGGGGAGGAGCGGTGGGCAGGGAGGCAGCCGTGGCAGGCTCCCTGGCCCGGGGTCCCCAACTCCCATCCCCGCGGCCCTCACCTGTGCTGCAGCACACACCAGCCACAGTGCGGGTCCCCCGAGCCCAGGCAGGCCGCGCAGCTCAGGTACTGCTCGCAGGTCTCCACCGGGAGCTGGCTCACCTGGGGACAGCCGTGTCAGCACCCGGCCGGCCCCTGCCCCGCCACCCACCGCCGCCCACCATGGGCCCACCTGCTTCTCACTCAGGAGGTAGATGTGCCGATGGTCGGGGCTGAAGAGCAGGTCTCGGAGGATGGGGCTGCCGTCCGCCACGGGGACTGTCTCGTACAGGTGGGCGTCCTGGGAGCCGTCGACTCGCACCTGAGCCAAAAGACCAGGGCAGAGGGATGCCAGTCTGGCCTGACGCCACCGTCACCCCCACACCCAAGGTATCCCCTTCTCCCAAGGGAGGGTGCCAAGGCCAGAAAATGCTCCTGGCAGACAGAGAGACAGAGACTAGTGTTGCCTAAGGTCAGGGGGAAGGGGAAGGGGACAGCTAAAGAGGATGGCATTTTTGGAGTGATGAAAATGTCCTGGAATGAGACAGTGGTATGGTCGCACAACTCTGCAGTAGCCTAAAAACCATCGGACTGGGTGAGTCGTATGGTATGTGAATTATAGCGCAACAAGCTGTTACAAAGGAAAGACAGGTCCCAGGAGCAGAGGGCAGGGCCCCCTTCCCAAGCCCTCCTCTGCCCACCCCCGAAGCAGCTCTTCCCCTCCGCGGAGGGCACTGCATCTACGAGGCCAGCAGGGCAAGATCATCGCAGTCACCCTGAATCCTGTCCCCTCCATGCCAAGCTACCCCAGCCCCAGAGCAGAAGTGGCTGTGGTCCTGTTTCTCTGTCTTGCTTCCTCTGGGCAGAGCTGTGGCCCCAGTGCCTGTGAAAGGGCAGCGGGTAGAGGGAAAGAACATGGGAGGTGGGGGCACAGATCTGGAAAGTCCTCTCCGGAAAGACAGCGTTTGGGTGAGGCGGGGAGGATGGGGCAGAGTTCACCAGAGAGACGGCATGAGGCTTGAGGGCCTGGGGAGGTCTCCGGGCCAGCACGTGCGGGGTCATGTCCGCATGTGCTCCCTCATTCGTTCTACTGAGGACCCAGCCCCTGCTTGTGTGGCAGGGAGGCCCCATAACGGGTCGGTGTGTCCCCAGAGCCGCAAGAGAATGGCAATTCAGGCCACAGCAGGACCTGGCGCTGGCAAGGGTGGGTGGCCCAGAGGCTGCCTGAGGAGCAACGCCAGCCTCCTAGGGCCGAGCCTGGGAAGTCTCTCTTCCTCAGTCAGCCATGCCCTGGCCAGGGTGCCCCTGCCATCCCACATGTCAGAGCTAATCCCCACCCCCACCAGCTGGGGTTCCAGGCCCACCTTCTTGAGACTGCCGCTGCGCGTGCCGATGAACACCACAGAGTGCTGGTGGTAGGTGTAGGCGGCCACGCTGGCCATGCCGTCGGTGCTGTCGGCTAGCAGGGGCAGCCCCTCGATGACGTGCAGGCCGCCCAGTGGCTGGTTCAACACCAGCCCACAGAAGTTGCCGTTGATCTGCATGGGCTGGTGAGACAGATGAGGGTGCGTGAGAGCCACAGCGAATCTCCACTCCCCTCCAGCCAACAAGCTTAGCCCAGGACCCTCTGGGAAACGGGCTGAGGAGGGAGATGGGGGAGAGAGAGCCAGGAGGGGAGCGAGGCCTAGGCCTGCAAGACCATCGCGATCTCAAGACAGCCGGGGACACCCACAGAAGGAGCAAGGAGGAGCACACTGGGCATGGAGACGGGCAGGAAGAGGCACATGGCGGTCCGCAAACGAGTGCCGGGCAAGAGAGAGACAGGAGAAAGAAGGAAGGGCAGAGAGGAAGGGAGAGTGTGGGATCCCTGAAGGGGAAAAACGGGTATCAGGGCTAAGGTGCCGCTCGCTGGGCTTGCCAAGCCTGGGATGGGATGGCCAGGCATCCCCCCGGGCCAGGCACCGCAGGCCTGGGAAGGGGCAGGGGGCTATTGGGGTGCCAAAGGGCTCACGGTGTTGATGCAGGGCAGCTCCTTGTTGAGCAGCCAGGGCAGGGCCAGAGTGCCCTCCCCGCGGTAGCAGGACTGGATGCGGCGCCGGATGTGGGCATTGATATTGCTGAGGGTGAACAGGCAGAGAATGGTCTGCCGCGGGGGGCTGGCCCGGTTCTTCTGGCCCTGGGAGAAGATGGTGAAGAGGACGTCTTCGTCGGCCGGCACGCCCAGGGCCTGGGCCAGCAGCAGGCCGGGCTTGGCCAGGTGGGCGCTCTGTACCAGGCGGTACTCCATGCCGCGCCAGGAGCAGCCGATGGGGAACTCTACGTAGGAGTAGAACTCCGAGTCCCCCGCACACATGCGCACAATCTTGGACGTGAAGAACTTCTCGCCCGCGGTGTCCAGCAGCGTCTGCTGGGTGTCCAGCTGCAGCGTCAGAAAGTACACGAAGGAGGCGCTGACGAAGCCATAGATGTAGTAGATGTCGAAGGCCGGGTACAAGGACAGTGTGTCCGAGGGGATCTTGATCTGGGAGGAGACGAACTCGTCCTGGTACACCTGGAGAGCAGGTCACAGTGGGAGTGGAGGGTGCGAGCCTGGCCCCACAACATGGTCCGCCAGACTTCCCTCAGGGTCCCCACCTGCCCACCCGGACAAGCGTGGGAGCCAGGCCAGAGAGCCGCAGAGGGCAGGCAGCCAGCCTCCCCGGGGTCCGGGCCCACGCAGCCTAGGCCCCGCCCCGCCTCCCACCCTTAGCAACCTGTCTGCATCTCAAACAGTGAGGGGCCGAACGTTCCTCTCCTGGGCCAGGGCTCTTCACAGAGGCAGAGCCAGGACAGGCGAAGGGAGCACGGGGGAGGGACCGCAGGGGCCAGGCGGGCAGGGCTCACCCACCAAACTAAACATGTCCGCGCTGTCTTCATCGCCAATGAGCTTGCGGGAGCTCAAGGTGGGGAAGTACTCCGACTTGCCGTCAACAGCCGTGCCCACGAACAGCTTGCTGGGGCCCTGGCCCTGCTCCACGATGACGCCGGCCATGGAGTCGGGCTCCTGGGCCCCCGACAGGTAGTGCTCCTTGCGGTGGTGCGGCTCGCCCAGCTTGAAGAGGTCGTCCAGGCGCAGGAACTGGCAGATGCCCTGCCAGATGCTGCCACAGGCCACCAGGCGGCGGGCCGCGTAGTCTATGAGTAGCAGCTTATTCACATTGTCCACAGGGGCCAGGCGATGGGCACACACGCGCATGCTGGGGGGTGGGTAGCAGCGCGCATTGTCCTCGACGGGCCCCGTGACGTGGGCACGCAGCTCGGTGAGGTTGGGGGCCAGCTTAAAGACTCGGTTCACTGCACCCACGAACACCTCCCCGGTCACTCGGTGCACAGCCAAGTGGGTAAGCGTGGTGTCTGTCACCACGAAGGCACGGAAGGGCCTGTCGCCCACGGCCCCTGCCACAGTGAGGAAGAGCAGCTGGAGGATGCAGACAGTGGGCATGGCCAACAGCTGCACCTGGGACGGGCCTGAGGAGAGACGGCAAGTGGGCATCAGGGGTCTCGGGCGGGCGAGCCGCGCTCCATGCCGCAGAGGGCCCCGGCCGCTCACCCACCCCATGCCAGAACCCAGATGGTGACCGCGGCTGGAGAGGGGCGGGGCCTCCAGCAGAGCGCCGGAGTGAGCGGCAGGCGCGGCAGGCTCGGGGGCCATCAATCATCCCTCACCCCCATGCTGGAAAGGAGCCAGGAGGCTTCGCCTCAGCTGGGCCACACCCAAGGGGCAGCAGAGCCAGACGCTCCGAAAGGCAGGCGGAGGCCTCTTGAGACTGAGACCCCTAACGCCTCGTCCCAGAGCAGAGGGTGGCCAGCCGCTCAGAAGAGCTGTCATGGGGAAGCCTGGGCAAGAGCTGCCCTGCGCCTTAGCCGGGGCAAGGGGAAAGGAGGGGAGGACAGAGGTCTGGGGAATCAAGGCCTGAAGCTAGACCGAGTGCCACGGCATCCCCCGCAGGAGCCCCAGCCACGTGTCACCCCAGGGCCTCGCCGGCTGTCCAGGAGCCTGCTGTCTGGCCTCTCGCTGCAACACAAAGCCCAGTCGCGCGTGCCCCCACAGCCACGCGCCGAGACAGACATAAGTCAGGCTCTGCTCAGGCACAGCCAGACACCCGGGCAGTGCTGCCAGGCTCTCCCTCCAGAGTCCCAGGAGCCTTATGGAAGGGGAAGCAATGTCCCCAAAGGCGGTGGAGGCCTTGGGGAGATGGGGCAGGAGCCACAGGGACAGTGCTGGGACTGGCACTTAGCCCCCAGGCCACACCCAGCCAGCCCCAAGCTGCAAAGACAGCAGAGCAGTGTCGTGGCAGCCAACAGGGGAGGGCTCAGCACTCCCCTCAGTGCCCAAGCCCCATGGGAGACAGGAAATCCCAGCCTGGGGGGTGCAGGGAATCAGACCAAGGAGGAAAATGCATGTGCTGGAACAAGGGGCAGGCCCGGATCGAAACTGCAAAGTTTCAGCTGAACGGATCATCTCTCCAGGCTCTTTTGTCAGCCTGCATCCTGGAGCCCGAATGCAACAGTGGGAGAAGAAAGGACAGCGACACAGAAGAGAGGACACATCCTGCCCTCCCCTCCTCCACGCCCCAGGAAAAAAAGCCTAGGGCAGGTCGGAGGGAGACCTGGGAGGCAGGATCGGCCACCCAAGACCCTACCCCAGCCCCCACCTGTAAGTGGCCACCTGGGACATCGCCGCTACACCCAACCCCTCGGCTACAGCCCTGCCAGCAGAAAGCCCGAGGATGGGGACAGCCCCACGCGAGACGCGGGTCCAGCGCCCGCTCCCCAACGCCCCCACCGTGCCGCGGGCCCGGCTCGCCCTGCACCCCTCAGGGACAGTCCTCAGCAGACCCGAGGGGGCCTCCGTGGACGGAGCGCAGCAGCGACGCTCGGAGGGGCCGCTCCTCCGCCACAAAGGGTCCTCACAGGGCAGGGGCCAGGCTAAGGGCGGGTCGTCCTTACCCGCGTGGGGCACAGAGGGCCAGGCAGGCCGGCGCCCGACGGGCAGGGGCAGGGCCTGACCCCTGCAAGGCCGAGCGGGACCCGCGGTCTACCGATCCCCAAGCCCCCGAGCAGGATGGCCTGGCCAGTGGCAGAGCTGATCGCCACTTACCTGTCCCTCCGCCGCCGCCGGCTCCGGGTGGCCGCCCGCTGGCCACGTGGACGTGCCCCCGAGCCCCACAGCGGCCCCGCTCGCGCGCCCCCACGGCCTCGCCCCGCGCCCCGCGCCCGTGCGCGCCGCCGCCGCCCACACACTGGGCCAGCCCAGGGCCGCCGCAGCCTTTTAAACCCGGAC
Organism: Cephalopachus bancanus; assembly: GCA_027257055.1. NCBI lineage: Eukaryota > Metazoa > Chordata > Mammalia > Primates > Tarsiidae > Cephalopachus > Cephalopachus bancanus. Next base: position 162,421 of record JAPVLO010001026.1, on the reverse strand, counting down.
CGTACCACCGCGCCGGGCGGGGGCGCCAGGGAGGGCCGGCGGGGCGCCGGGCGGGGGGCGCGGGCGGGGCGCTCCTCCCGGGGGTCGGGGGCTCAGCGCGCAGCCCCGCCCCCCAGCCGCCGGGGGCTCCGCCCAGCGAGCCCACCCCCTCCGCTGGATGGCCGCGTCCGCTGCGCGCCATCCCCGCCCCCCCGCCCGCCGCCCGCCGCCCGCCGCCCGCCGCCTCCGGCAACCCCGGAACCGGCGCGCGCCCGCGCCACACCCCCTCGGGCCTGGCGCGCGCCCGCCCCGCCCCGCCCCGCCTCGGCGCTCGGGGGCGCGCCCGGGGTCACCTGCGGCCTGTGCCTGGCCTCCTGGTTCCGGCCGCTCGGGCGCACCCCGCCGAGCTCTAGCGACCCTACATCGGGACAGTCCCGGACAACCCACAACCCGGAGGGCCTGCGGCCAACACCTTGCAGGTGCCCGGGACAGGGACTGGGACTGACAGTCGTTCACACCGGCCCCTTCCCCAGCCGGCCACCACAACCGTGAACCTGGGGTTTCCTTCCCTTGCTTTCTTTTCCCTTTTCTTCTTAAACAGCTTTATTGAAATATGTCACCCGTTTAAGGCGTGCAACTCAGCGGGTTTTAGGACGTTCACAGAGTTGTGCAAACATCACCACTGTCTAATTCCAGAACATTTTCATCAGCCCAGAGGAAAACTCTATGCCTGCTAACCATCCTCTCCACCACCACCACCCCGCTGCCACCCGATTTCCAAAGTAGCTGCACCGCTTTACATTCCCACCAGCAGTGTATGGGGGTTCCAATTGCTCCACGTCTTCACCAGCACTTACTATTGTCTGGGTGAAGTTTTGTTTTTTATGACCATCCTAGTGGGTGAGAAGGGCGATCTCATTTTGGTTTTCCCTTGCATTTCTCTGATGACTACTGGTGAGCATCTTTTTGTGTGCTCGTTGGTCTTTTGGGGATCATCTTTAGAGAAATGTGTATTCAAGTCCTCTGCCCATTTTTAATTGCATTTTTTGGTTTTATTGTTGTGGTTGCTGAGTGAAGAAGTTCTTTACATACTCTGGCTATCAATCCCTGATCATATAGAATATTTGCATATATTTTCTCTAATTCCATGAGTTCTCTCTTTTCTTTCTTGGTAGTATTCAATGATGCACAAAAGTTTTGAATGTTTATATCTATCTTACCTTTGTGGCTTGTACTTTTGTTGTCATTTATAAGAAAGAGTTGCAAGCCGGGCTCGGTGGCTCAACCTGTAATCCCTCGCTTTGGGAGCCTGAGGTGAGTGGATTGCCTGAGTCCACGGGTTTGAGACGCGCCTGGGCAAGTTGGCAAGACCTCATCTCTACAATAAAAATAAAAAATCAGCTGGGCGTGGTAGCGCGCGCCTGTAGTTCCAGCTACTTGGAAGGTTGAGGTGGAAGGATCGCTGGAGCCCAGCAGGTCGAGGCGGTGGTGTCCAGGAGCAGCCACTGCACTCCAGTCTAGGTGACAGAGTGAGACTCCAACTCAAAAAAAAATAAAATAAAATAAAATAAAGAAATAGTTGCTTAATCCAAGGTCACAGAGATTTATACCTGTGTTTTTATTTTAAAGTTGTATAGTTTTAGCTCTGAAATTTAGGCCTCTGATCCATTTGGGTTTGTTTTTTTAAAATTTTTTGTATACGACATGAGGTATGCTCCAACTTCATTCCTTTGCATGTGAATAATCAGTTATCCCAGCATCATTTTATTATTTGTTTGTTTGTGTAGAGATAGGGTCTCACTGTTTTGCCCAGGCTTGGTCTCAAATTCCTGACCTCAAGCAATACTCCTGCCTCAGCCTCCCACATTTCTGGAATTACAGGTGTGAACCACTGTGCCCGGCCCTGTTTGTGTTTTGAGAGCACTATCACCTTGACAAAACGGAGTCTTCCCATTCAGGAACAGATGTTGTGATGGCTCATTGAATGGGGCGCCTTGGTCAGACTGCGGCTCCCAAACATTGAATCAAACACTCATCTAGGTGTCCTGTAGCTGCGATCAACATCTGCAGTCAACTAACTCTAAGGAAGGATCAGCTTCGGTAAAGTTCGTGGGCCGAGTCCACTTAGTTGAAGGCTTTAAGAGCAAAAGCCAAGATTTCCTGGAGAAGTTGAAATTCTGCCTCAAGACTGGAACACAGAAATCCTGCCTGAGTTTCTACTGGCCTGCCCTATAGGCTTCACACTTGCCAGCTTGTCAGCCCTGAAAATTGTGTGAACCAAATCCTTAAAATACACTGTGTGTGTGTGTGTGTGTGTGTGTGTGTGTGTGTGTGTGTGTGTGTGTGTTTTCTGCTGGCTCTGTTTCTCTGGAGAACATTACTGATACAGGCCAGGTGCTGTGGCTCAGGCCTGTAATCCCAGCACTTTGGGAGGCCAAGGTGAGAGGATTGCCTGAGCTCAGCCTGAGCAACCTGGCAAGACATAGTCTCTACAATAAATCAAAAGCTAGCCGAATGTGGTGGTGCATGCATGTGGTTCCAGCTACTTGGAAGGCTGAGGCGGAAGGATCACCTGAGCCCAGCAGACTGAGGTTGCAGCGGCTGTGAGTGTGCCACTGCCCTCCAGCCTGGGTGACAGAGTGAGACTCTGACACACACACACACACACACACACACACACACACACACACACAAACACACACACACTAGAGAGACAGGGTCTCACTATGTCAAGGCTGTGGTGGCCGTGATCGTGCCACTGCACTCCAGCGTGGGCAAGAGTGAGACCCCGACTCAAAAAAAGAAGGAAGTCCTGCCATTCGTGGCAACATGGAGGAGGCTGGAGGGCGTTATGTCAAGCAAAATAAGTCAGACAGACAAATATTGTGTGGTCTCTGGCGTGTGCAGAAGCTAAAAGAAATTGAGCTCCTGGGGGTAGAGAGTGGACTTGTAGGTAGAGGCTGAGGAGGCCAGGGAAGTTGAGGCTGAGGAGAGGCAGTGACGCTTACCGAGTCCTAGCCAGGTGGGCAGAATGAGGTCTGGTATCTGCAGCACCGTGGAGTGATTACAGTCAACTGTAATTATGTAGTTATGCATCTTTTCAGGAAGCTAGAAGAGAAGATTTTGAATGTTCCTAACAAAATGTTTAAGGTGATAAATGTTGTGGCTTTGTGCTTTAATGTAATTTAATTGAAATTGAGCAGGGCTTCACCGGGCACAGGATCTCATTATCCTTAAGTGATTATTATACATTGTATACACATACCAAAATATCCTTCCATTTTCATTAAAAACAGCAAAATGAACAGTGTTAGCCAGGCGCGGTGACTCATGCCTGTAATCCCAGCATTTTAGAGATGGAGGTGGGAGGACTGCCTGAACTTATGGGTTCTAGACCAGCCTGGGCAACATGATGAGACTTTGTCTCTACAATAAATCAAAAAATTAGCCGGGCATGGTGGTGCACACCTGTGGTTCCAGCTACTTGGAAGGCTGAGGCGGAAGGATTGTCTGAGCCCAGCAGGTTGAGGCTGGGGTGGCCGTAGCCTGCCCTGCACTCTAGGCAATCCTGGGACACCGTTTGTTATTACTACTGTTTTCTTTTTCTTTTTTTTTTTTGAATTGGAGTTTCAGTCTGTCGCCCAGGCTGCTTTTGAACTCCCAGACTTAGGCAGTCCTCTCGTCTCAGTCTCCCAAAGTGCTGGAATTACCGGCTGAGCCACTGCACCTGACCTTTTGTTTTTTTTAGAATTGAGATAGTATTTTTTCTTCCAGGCTACCATGTCTGGCTAACTTTTAAATTTTTTTGTAGAGATGAGATCTCGCTGTGTTGCCCAGCCTGGTCTCAAACTCCTGGGCTCAAGCAATCCTCCCACCTTGGTCTCTCAAAGTATTGGGATTACAGATGTGAGCCACCGCACTCGACCATGGCCTCAATTTTTTTGACTTGAAATTTTTTTCTGCTGAGGATATCTTTTTCCAGATGTATGATTCAACTTATATGAAACTTCCAGAAGAGTCAAATTCATAGAGACAGTAGATGAGTGACTGCCAGGGCCTCAGGGTGGGGAATGGGGAGACAGCTTTTTAATAAGTATGGTGTCTCCTTTGGAGTGATGAAAATGCGAGCATACCAAACGCCACCAAATTGTACAACTCTTTTTCTTGAATTTCTTTGTTTCCCCTTTTTTGGAGAGAAAGGGTCTCGCTACGTTGCACAGGCTGGTCTCAAACTCCTGACCTCAGTGATCCTCCTGTCTTGCTTCCCAAAACCCTGGGATTGCAGGCATGAGCCACCACGCCCAGCCCTAACTGTACATTTGTAAATGACTAATGGCTAATTTGATGCGATGTGAATTTTTCCTCAGTTGAAAGAATTAAAAATAGAAACGACAAATTAAACCCCATGCTGAGAAACCACATTTTCCATGTCAGTTCAGCATATGTCTCTCAGTGGGGAGCAGGGGCATTCTGTGGGCGATGCTCAGGGGAGCAGCAGTCACACCCCTGGTGGGGCTGCAAAATGGGACAGGCTCTCAGGAGGGAGTTTGCCAATATCTGCAATATTTACTATGCGGCTTCAAAGAGAATGAGGCGATTCTCCAAGCACGGATGGGGAAAGATGTGTGGAATATTCGGGTGTTTTGTTCAGTGACGCTGTATCATACAGCTTGGAGCAGTATGCCAGCTTTCGTGTAAGAGGTAAGGCCAGGCGCAGTGGCTCATGCCTGTAATCCCAATACTTTGGAAGGTTGAGGCGGGAGGATCGCTTGTGGCCAGGAGTTCAAGACCAGCCTGGGCAGCACAGGAAGACCTCGCTTCTACAGAAAAATCCCAAAAGTTAGCCAGGCACGGTGGTGCATGCCTGTAGTCCCAGCTCCTCGGGAGAGTGAGATAGGAGGATCGCTTGGGTCCAGGAGGTCGAGGCTACAGTGAGCCATGACCACGGCACTGCACTGCAGTCTGGGTGACAGAGGGAAACTCCGTCTCGAAGTGCGGGGAGAGGGGGAGAGGGAGGGGGGAGAGAGAGGAAGAAAGGAAGGGACGGAAGGAGGAAGGAAGGAGGAAGGGAGGGAAGGGATAACATCCACCCCATCCCCTCACCTCGTAGGTCTCTTCCACCCGGTCCAGCCCAGCTTAACCTCCTCAATGCCCTACACGGCCTTGGCACTTGCTGTTCCCTCTGCCTGGATTGCCCCCTCCCTGGTGTCGGAATGGCCGACTTCTTGTCGTTTGGATGTCAGTTTCAATGTCCCCATGCTTGTTGTCTATACGCATCACTGGGACTGGAGCCGGGATAAGCCCGACTGAGCTGTCTTGGAACCCTCAGGCCTCAGTCCACCCGGCAAGCGCTGGCCCTTGGTGACCTCATCTGTTTCCAGCACAAAAAGCTGGAGGCCTTAAGGGGACCGTCTGGTCCTCTGTGCCAACCCCTTCCTGCCCTCCGAGAAGCCACCACCAGAAGGGTGGGCTTCCTGGAGAAGGGAGCCCCTCGCAGCCGCCCTGATGGCAGAAGCTTGCCAAGAGGCTGCCTTCAGCCCTGCAGCTTCCGGAAAACAGCATCGGAAGCTCTCTCTTGAATAGCACATTCCTGTGGGTCCAAGGTCCAAGGGACTAAAGCTGAGAGCCCGAGTCACAGCTAGACAGTCGTCCCTCCTGGGTGGGAACTCGGGCCAGCAGCACGCTCCAAGAGTAAGGAGATCTGGAGAAGCTCTTCCCACTGCAGCCCCACCTTCCAGGCTGTTCTCAAGGAGCTCCTCCCCCAGCTTCCCACCGTGGCACAACCTTTCCTGTATCCTCCCTGGCCAGAAGGGCTTGGTTCTTCTTTCCTAACAGTCCCTCAAAGGGCTCTCCCTTCCCCGGACTGTCCTCCCAGGGCCTTAGGGCTCTTTCCAGAAAGTTCGTTCTCCTCCGCTGAGACCAAGACTGGTCCTTCAGGAGCTTGTTTTCTGGAAGCGGCAGGGTTGAAGGCAGCCCCTTGGCAACCTCCTGCCATCAGGCGAGCTGGCTGAGAGGGGCTCCCTTTCTCCAGGAAGCCTGCCCTTCTGGTGGTGGCTCCTTGGAGGGCAGGAAGAGGTTGGCACAGACAACTAGATGTTCTCCTCCAGGGCTCCTGGGAGCCCAACAATAGGCCCCACTGAGGTCTTCAGACTTATCTCTGTGCCCCAAGGTGCTCTGGCCTAGTCTACCCTCCTCTCTCCTCTAAGTGACTCCAGGTGGCCCCACCCCAGACATGGGCCACAAAGCCCCAGTGAGAGCTCCCAGCCACCGGCCAAGCTTCTGCAGCCCGCAGCTGAATGGGACACAGGGCCTCTGCACCAAGCAAAGCCCAGGCTCCACCTCCGTCAGATCTCCACATCGGCCAGGGAGGGGCCGTCCCCTCTCTCCTCCGCTTTGCCTCAGGCGCAAGCAGGGAGCTATCCACTGGCCTTCCTCGGCCTCATGGAGCAGGGCCCATCTGCCTCAGCTTACGCAAGGGAAACTGGGGTAGCTGGCTGTTGGGGTGGTGGGATGGACACCGCCCCTGGAATTCCGGCAGCCATCGGCCCCAGGCAGTCTGAGCAGGGTTGGCCAAAGTAAGGCAGGCAAGTGGTGACCACAGGGTACCCATGGCAGCTTTCCCGCGTTGGGACTGGGGAGGAGCTGGGAGGCTCCAGTAAGGACAGGTTTGCATAGCCTCGGGACAGCCATGTCCCCTATGAAGAGGACACCGAAACTCCAGAGGAGCCCAGAGCCTGGAGCCCACATCTCCCTTCAGACTCGTGTTCCCATCTGATTCCGTTCCACTCCTCAAGTGCCAGACACATAGAAAATGTCCAGAACGGGCCAATCCATAGAGCCAGAACGTAGATTAGAGGTTGCTAGGGCTGTGGAGGGGGGTGGGAGAGACTGCTCATGGCCACGGGGTCTTTTGGGGTGGTGAGCATTTTCTGGAACTAGATAAAGGTGGTGACTGCATAACATCGTGAAAGTACTAAATGCCACCAAATTGTATACTTCAAAATGGTCCAAGTGATCGATTTTGCATGACATGGATGTGGTCCCAACGAAAATATTTTGAAACAAAGCACAGCTTCTCACAAGGCAGGTGTTCCAGCTCTGACACGAGCACTTCTTTATTGTGAAAGAAAAAAGCAGTGCGAGGAGCAGGAGTCTGGCAGCCACTGTCCTTCTGGTGCGCCCGGTGGGTCGGAGGGTGTCTGGAGTCCCGGGGACGCCCCGGAGTGCCAGATGAGCTGAAGAGCTGCAGTCGCACTACCTCCTGATGTTCAGCGGATCTGGGTGAGGACCAGGGGCACCAGGGACAAGGGATGGCCAGAGATGAGCCGCGCCGCCCCTGCCCTCCCAGAGCCGGCCCGCCCTGTGTCAGGGCCCCGCCTCACCGTATACTTGTCCCACTTCTTTTCCGGGTCGTAGGGCTCCCAGCGGCTGGCAGGGAAGATGTGCTTGTTCTTCTCGTACCAGCTCCTGAGCACCACCTTGCCCGCGTGCGACTGAGTGGGGAGATGCCACAGCCTGGAGACCCCTGCCCCGTCAGCTTGGGGCGCCTCCCCACAGCCCAGCGCCCCCATGCCATACCTCGTCCTTCTCCACGGTGGCATCACTGAGCAGTCGCACATCATCGTGAACGTCAAAGTTGAAGAGTGGCCCTGAGGGGGAGAAGCGGACACCCCATGTCCCACTGTTGCCCAGGATGTCAGGGTGGCGTGTGGGCGTAGACAGGCTGAGAGCACTCACCACTCTTCCCCCGCGCCTTGGTGACGATGAAGTCGTAGAAGCTGTGATGCTAGGAGCCAAGGACAGTATTGCTGTGGCTTGGTGGCCCGTCTTGGCCCGTGCACCCCTGCCTGCAGGCCGAACATGGGCACCGCCACGCACACGGCACCCACCAGCCCACGCCAAGGAACCCGAGCCGACTGGGGACCCCTCACCCAAGCCCAGGGATGCAGCTTCCCCTGCACGTGGGACTCAGGACGGGAAGGACTCACGTGGGGGATGATTAAGTCCTCCTTGATATACATGAGCTGTTCCACCCCTGCTGACCTGAGGGGGGAGGGCGGGAGGGTGGAGATGGACTGCACCTTCAGCTGGGGGGATATGCCAGCCAGGGAGAGCCAGTGCTGGGGGTGGCAGGTGGCGGCCAGCATGCTTTCAAGGACACGCAGGGACTGGTGTCCCACCGTCCCCCACCTTGAGGCCAGGAAACCGAGGCAGGTGCTACCACCTAAGCTTGCCGGTCCTCCCTCCCCTCTTGGAAGCACAAAGCCAGCATGCTACCTTCCCACCCCAGGTGCAGTCATACCAGGTATCTGCTCCCCAGGCTGGGCCCGTGGGCTCCACACATGTGCATACAGGCCCAGGCACACACGTGCACACAGGCGTGCACACAGCCCTCACCTGAGCTCGCTGAAGTCTTTCCGAAGGATTTCCAGCGCCTTCTGCAGGAACTGCTGCATCGTGTTGCCCTTCTTCATCTGCATGAGTGGCCAAGCCAGTGTCCAGGAGAGCAAGGCGTTAGGAAGGAAGACAGAGCCTGCAGGAGGGTTCTGGAGAATGCTGAGGCCCAGAGGCCCCTGCCAGAGGCTGCAGGGCCTCCACACAGGCCTGGGCCTCACTCCCCTGTTACCCCCAGGATTCCCCATGCTCACGGCCACCCCAGTGTCGACCTGCTGGGCTCCGGCAATCCTTCCGCCTCAGCCTTCCAAGTAGCTGGAACTACAGGCGGGCGCTATTGCGCCCAGCTAATTTTTGATTTATTGTAGAGACGAGGTCTCGCCTAGCTGCCCGGGCTGGTCTCGAACCCGGGGGCTCAGGCAATCCACTCACCTCGGCCTCCCAAAGCGCTGGGATTACAGGCTGAGCCACCGAGCCCGGCCTACTGCCAGTTTCTTCCCACCGAATCCAAGGGGGGCTGGGCCAATGGGGAGCGGGGCCAGGCCCCACGCAGCCTACCTTGACTGTCCGCCGGTGCCCAGAGCCATCCCAATAGCTAAAGGTGATCTCAATCTCCTCACCTGTGAAGCAGAGGCGCCTCTTGGTCTCCGGACCCAGGTGTCCCCGCCCCACTGCGAGCGCCTCAGCGCTCACACGCTGCCCAAGGGATTATGCCCGGGCCCCAGCGTGGGCCTCTTGCTGCCCCTGTGCCCAGCCAGGCCGGGCCCTGCAGACTCGACTCTGTGAGCACTCACTCTTGATTTTCTCCTGCTTGGCTTCCCACTCCTGCCGCAGCTCTTCCCGGAGCCGATTCTCCTCCTCCTGGAGAGGAAGCGGGCACAGGAGTGAGGCCCGAGGCTGCTCAGGGTGTGTGCAGGGGCTTGTGCCCCGAGTGAGAGCCGCTGGCAGGGCGAGGCAGCCCTTACCTCCCGGTCTCGGTCAGGCAGAAAGCTGGTGTCCACGTCTGGATTCTTCCCCAATTTCCTCTTCTTCGTGGCGATCTCTGGAGCAAAAGAAAGATGGAAATAGTTTGGGCCTGGTAGACCCCCGTAAGGTTCTCCAAGAGCACGCTCTGAGGACAGCTGGCCTGGAAGGCACACCACCACTCTAGCTCGACGCTGTACATTGGGATCACAGGAGAGCTTTAAAAAAGACAGACGTCACCATCCCATTGCTGGGCCTTCTGAAAAGGGACAAGCCCACCAGGCAGTGTTATGTGAACGCCCCGGTGATACAGCCAGGCTGACAATTCTCCTCCCAGGCCTGGTAGCCAGCGCGCTGTGCCGCGGTGGTAATATCTGGATACGTCGGGTTAAGCACACTGTATTTCTAAGATTGCAACTGTTTCTTTCTCTGTGCTTTACCTGTGGTTCCCAGAAAACACAGAATCAAACCCTGGCTGACTGGTTCTTCCTCCTGAGAGTCTGTGACACACACTCGCTAGCTAGAAACCCTCAAATGCATCCACCCTCTCCTGCTCCGTTCGGTGCACACTGACTAGACACTCACCCCCCTCTTCCGTCTCTCTGACTAATGAATTTCCCTCATCCTTAAGGCCCGATCCGACTGTCCCCTTTTGCGACACGTTTCCTGATGCCTGGGCTATCCCCCTGGTTCCCATGTGCCTTCCACCAGGAGAGGGACAGTGCCCTGCGTGCTCCTGGCCAGGCACAGCACACGTTGTGCCCGACTGGCTTCGGCCTCCTGCTCCCCCATCCTGAGTTATGCCTGAGAGTCCCTTGTTCCCACGGCTGAGACCGCAGTATCCACAAGCAGCCATGGCAATTGCTGTGGCTGGACAGGCCGACGTGCAAACGAACCAAACACTTCGGCACTTAGTGCCACGGCCACACGAGCCGCCGGGAGCAAGGGGCTACGCGACTAGGCAGGACAGACACGACCGTTTCCATCCTCCGGAAAGTTCAGCCAGCCAGCCCGGTCTAGCCCAGCTTCTCCCTCCTTGGCTTGGCCCCCACGGCACCTCCTGAGGGCGGCGTGGGGAGCCTCCTCAGGCGGCATCAGCCTCGCTCCGACAGCCTGCCCTCACCTTCCCTTTCCAGCTCCTCCTCATACGCGGCCGCCTCCTCCTCCTCTTCGCCTCCCTCCTCTTCCTCCTCCAGGGTGAAGGACAGGCTGGAGATCTTCCGCTTGGCCTCCTTCTTGCGCTCCTTCTCCCGCAGCTTTTCCAGCTTCCTACCGAGGCGCAGGTGGCTGTCACACACCACGTCCCCACCCTGACCCTCATCCAGGCCCTCTCCTGACCCAGAGCCACCTGTGTGCTCAGTGTGGGGCCCACCTGGCCCTGCCTGGGTCTCCCCAGCGCTCCAGGGGGATCCCACTGCCCTGGGTCACCTTAAGCTCACAGGCACGACTCTGATTATGACACAGCAGGCACAGGGGACCACAGGGGTTAGGGGACAGGGAAGAATGGGAGGACGGAGGAACCCGATGAGGGGGACAGAAACAGAAAGGTCATGCCACCGAGGAAAGCAGCTTCAGCACAGGCCCACAAAGGCAGGAGCGGGCTGGGCGCAGGGGTTCATGCCTGTGATCCCAGCGCTTTGGGAGGCCAAGGCAGGAGGACTGCTCGAGTCCAGGAGTTTGAGACCAGCCTGGGCCACAGAGTGAGACCTCGCCTCCACAAAAAGAAATCGGAAAATTAGCCAAGCATGGTGGTGCACACCCGTAGTCTCAGCTACTCAGGAGACTGAGGCAAGAGGATCACCCAAGCCCAGGGGGTTGCGGCTGCGGGGAGCTGCGATCATGCCACTGTACTCTAGCCTGGGCCACACAGTGAGACTCCGACTCAAAACAAAAAAAGTCAAGAGAAGAGAAATGGAAATCCCAAACCAGATGCTGTGCCCATTCGCAAAGCAGGAAACGAGGTCCCTGAAAGTGCAGAGAGTTGCCCGGGCCCAGGGGCCCTGAGCGCTAGCTCCATGCTGAGCCGGGGGACCCACAGCTGCAGCTCCTTCGACTGCTCCTTCTTGGCCAGCTGCTTCTCCCGCTCCTTTACCAGCGCCTCCTGCTTGGCCTTCATGTCATTCAGGGTCACAAGACCTGCGAGGCAAGCAGCCGTGAGGGCAAGGGTAGTCAGCCGGTAGTCGTGGGGCCAGTGGGGCATGGCCCGGCCTGGAGGGGGGGTGCGGCCTGCTCACCCACGGTGCTGGACTTGAGCTCTGCCTCCACGGCATCGTAGTGTGCTGAGAACTTCTTGTCGATGTTGGACTTCATGATGTTTTCCTGCCGGGGAGGGAGAGTGGCCATGAGGCCGCCATGGATGCGGCAGGCTGGCTGGGGGGGCCTGGACCCTAGCCTAGATCTGCCCCCAGCCTCACGAAGTGACCTTGGGCAAGACCAGTTCCCCTTCCTCTGTCGGTGGAAGGTGCCACGGGGCTGGGAGGGGCTCTTCCAGGGCTAAGGGAACCCGCTGAAGCTCCTGAGACCCGAGCCAAAGGTGGTCGGAGGAGGGCAAAGAAGAAAAGATTGGTGAGGGGCCCGGCTCCTCCCAGATGACCGTCCTCCCTCCTGGCCCCAGATGGTGCTGACGGCTTCTTCAGCCCCCGCCCCGGCCCACTTGGTAACACGGAGAGCCTGCCTGACCAGTGGCCTCCTCAGGAGGCGGCCAGCAGAGAAAGCTACCTCAGCTTGCCAGAGTTCCAGTTGCAAGGCCGGGTTCTTTGGCCTGGCTTCCCCACTTCCCTGAGGTAAGAGCCGACTCTCCCCTCGAGCACCACGTCCCGCTTTTCTCATGAGCTTCTTCAAAAGCTCAAGCTGAGAGTTCCTCCACCCTCCACCCTGACCGCCCCTTCACAGGCCACTCGCCGAAGCCCTGGGTGGAGAGCTAGCACCCATCAGGCTCGTGTCTGCCTTGTAGGCGCAAAGGTCTGGAATGAGCCTCAGTGGCAGGTGCAGTGGTCAGGCCTGGCTTGGGCCTCCTGGTGCCTCTCCGGAGCAGAGGGCCTGCCCGGCCCGGCGTCCATGGCATCAGGGCAGAGGCCCATCCCGCCCCACTGCCACCAACAGAGTCACTGACTGGCACTCCGTCCTGCTGGAGGCTTGTCCCATGCTAGCTGTCTCAGCCTCTGAGATGGCCCAGTTCTGAGCCCATTTTACAGATGAGACTGTCACTGGCTGGCTTCTGTCCCTTGCTGGAGAGCAGCGAAGGAGGGTCTGGCTCCGGCCCGCACTCCGAGCCCGCTGCCCCAGGTCCCGCGGGCGGAGGGGAGCGCAGGGCGCCATGGGGTCCGGGAGGCACGCATGCTCCGCTGCCCCGGCCCAGCCTGTCCGCACCTCCGCGATCCTCTGCTTCATCTGCTCCATCTGCTCGCGCTGCTTCTCCCGCTTCTTCATCAGATGCATGGCGCGGCCGGCCTCGCTCGCGGCGCCCTTGTACTGAGCCATGGCGGCAGCGGCGGCGGGGGCAGCGACGGCGGCGGCGGCGGCGGCGGCGGCGGCGGCTGGGTCGAGACTGAGCTGCAGCGGCAGCGACGGCAGTACAGTCAGCTGACTCCGCGCGGTGACGTCAGCCACCCAGAGACGCACGGGAGCCCGCCCCGCCCCGCCCCACCCCGTCCCGCGTCCGGGAGCGTGCCTGCTGCCCGCCCCGCCCCGCCCCGCCGGAGCTGGTCCCTGGTCCCCGCGCCGTCTCCGGGCCCTCCGTGTTGAGCCTGCAGGCTGCAGCCCCAGCCCCCCAGCTTCCTGGCCGTCCACCGGTCCCTCTGCTTCCTCCCGTCGACCCGAGGCACCTCCACTCTTTACCGTTGACCCGGCCCCAGACCGGACCCCCGTCTTCCTGCCTCCCGCTGCCTGAAGTCCGACCCCGGCACTCTCGCATTGACTCAGAATCGGTATGCTCCTCCCCTGCTTCAACTTGACCCCCATCCAGGGCTGAGCCCCGTCCCCTTGCTTTCCCAGGCCGTAAGCTGGCCCCTGACCCCCCCCCTTTAACGGAGGCTAGGACTCCGGCTGTTTCCTTGACGATGCCCCTCCCGCACCACCTCCCCTGGGCTGATTCCTCCCTCTGCAGCGACCGTGGAGGATTGCAGTGCTGGTGCCAGCATGAGCTCACCAGGGGAGAGCCTCGCCTCAGGCAGGTCAAAGGGACCTCACCTTTCTTAGGAGAGAAGCCTAGCCGAAGCCCAAGCCAGGCACCAAAGCCCCACTGGGTGCCCAGTTGCTGAGAAAGAAACCTCAAGATCCAGGCCAGTTTCAACAGTTTTATTGGGGTTTATTTTCTGTGAAATACACTAGAGGCCGGGGAAGGGACACATTCACTTTGTAAGGTAAGGGTTTCCCACCACTAAAGGAAAGGCATGGGGCGGGCATAGGGCTTGGGTCTATTTCCCACCTCCTTCTGCTTCGCTCACACTGCTCTCTCAGCAAGTACCACAGAACACAAACACAAAGACAAAAACACGAGATAGACCTCCAACGGGGCCACACCCAGCCTTCTCCCCCTCCCCAGGCTGGGCCAGGGCTGGGAGGGGCCAGGGCAGCGCACTCTACAGCCCAGCCGCACAGGAAGGCTTCAGGCTCAGACGGGGTGGGCCAAAGTTAATAAATTAGAATAAATTAGAAGGGGAGAAATGCAACTTGGTGCTGGGAGGGCCCCTTCTCTCCAACACACGAGGTGGGGGGAGGCAGGGGCATCTCCAAAGGCCACTACAGTGGGGGCAAGAGCGGTGGGGCGGAAGTCAGCTTTCCTCCACGTTCTTCCCAAACAAAGCAGAAGAAGCAGGGGGGGAGAGAGACACACGAGGAACCCCCTTTCCCTAGGATAAGGAAGGGCCACGAAAGAGGGTGCCATCCAACCCCCATCTCCCAAACCGTCGCTAAGGTTAAGGATTTGGTCAGTGAATCAATGAGTGGATGATGGGAATGTGGTGGGGGAAGCAGAGGATGCTGGAAACGGGTGTCCAGCCATACCGTCTCCCCAGCCCTCGAGGAGAACAGACACAGGTGGGGGCGGCAGGGGCTGGGGGGGCATCAATCACTGGTCAGCTTCTCCAAAGACATCATTCTGTTTGCGCTTCATGTTCTCAAAGTCAAAGGCCGAGCCAACCATGCGTTTGTAGATGTCTTTGATGTCGTTGCAGGTGGTCTCGAAGTGTGTGGTGGCATCATAGGAGCAGGAGCAGAACACCTGGAAAGAGCCAGAGCCCAGGGCCCAGGGTGAGCTGGGCAGGGGCCCTGGGTGGGCAGGCAGGCAGGCAGGCAGCCAGGAGCCAGGCCAGGTCAGGCGCTTACCTGGCTCTCGGAACCGTCATCAGTGGGCTCGTACAGGTCGCTGATAGCCACAAACCTGAGGAGCAGACAAAGGGGCGGGCCTGCCCTTCCGGTCCCCAGCCCCCATCCTGAGCGCCCCCCCCCCGGGGCTCAGCCCAGCCCCTACTTCTGGTCAATGGGCTCCAGCAGCTCCAGGGCCGGCTCCACCTCCTTCTCGGGCTCTGCAGTCTCCACTGTGGTGCTGGCGATGGCGATGTACTTGCCCTGCGCGGCCACGTTGTGTGCGTAGGAGATCATGCACACATAGATGTCTGGCGAAAGGGAGCACTGCATCATGTGGGCCGCAGGTGCCAGCCGCACGCAGAGGGCCTGTAGGGGCTGGGCCCGGTTCTGGCCTGCCCACACTCCCCACCTATGCACGGCATGCAGCACCCAGGTCGCCACCCTCAGACAGGGAAGAGTCCACGCCACCCGAGCCCTAGGGCCCCAGGTCGAGGTGACTGCAATGCGGATCCAGTTTTGCCAATGGAAAGCCTGGTCAGGGAGCCCCGAGGCTCATGGTGAGAAGCAAAAGCCGCCCCAAGGAAAACACATTGGAGGAAGGTCCACCGCGGCCCAGCTACCTGACTTCCGGTTGACCTGGTTCTGGGGGATGATGATCTGGCAGGAGTTGGCATCGTTGGTGTTCCTGATGGGGTGGCTGAGGATACAGATGATGCGGATCACTTGGCCAGCCTTCCGCACGCGGTCCGGGATGTAGCTGGGGTCACAGATCAGCTGCTTGCAGCGGGCCACCTGAGAAGGTACCAGAAGGCCTTGCCTGTGACATCACTCTCCTGGGTGGCTGTGGGGCTGTGCCCAGTGAGACAGGCAGCTCTGGCAGACAGGGTGCTCCTCTGAGCCGTCACCACTACCCCTCCTGTAGCACCTCACCCTCCAGCTCAGGGAGGTGGGCCCTGACATACAGGACCGGGCGCCTCCCACCAGGGCACCGTGACCAAGAACGCTTTCTGGATCAGACGTAGCAGGTGGCCTTTGAGAGACATTTCTTGCCAAGTCATGGCTGTGGACCTTCTGGACCTGCAGGTCCCAGTCCCAAGGCCCTCAGGGCTCAGCAGCCGCAGACCCGGAAGCAGAGCCTGAGCCCCTGAGAAGGTGGCCGAGCCCCACCTAGCCACAGGGACTGCACTGTGCGGGGAGGGCTCACCTCTCCCTCCGACTTCACGCCCACCACCTTGCCGTTCTCCATGATGATGTCATCCACAGGTTTATTCAGCATGTACGTCCCCCCGTAGATGGCACTCAATCTGCAGTAAGGAGGCTGAGTGAAGGCCCCTCCCAGAAGAAACAGGGAGCAAGTCCACTGCACCCCACCCCACGCCACCAAGGTGGAGAAGGCTTCCCCAGCAGGCAGAAGCCAGGAGCCCTGGCAGTTCATCCCAGCTCCCGTCACAGCCATGAGCTCTGGTCCAATCTGGGCATGCTCCTTCCTCTCGGGAGCTTCTGCCCAGGACGCGCTGCCAAGGGCTAGATGAGGTGGCGTGAAAGAACAGTGCCACATCAGAACAGCCTGGGAGCAGAATAAGGGGCCTTCTGGAGAAGGGCCAGCTCCCTGCCAAGCCCTGACGTGGAGTTCTGGGGCCCTGGCCTGGTGCTGCCGGAAGCCAAGCAAGCCACGTTTGTGGAAACCTGGTTCTCAACTCCGAACTGCAATGAGCGGGGGCCGTGCTCCATCACCGAGCATGGAGTTAATAAATGGAGGTCACAGACTGGAAAGGATGCAGCGCTAGGGAAAAGCTCAAGGGGCCATTTCCATGCTTGGTCCGAGTCCCACTCAGCAGTGCCAACTGAAAAAGCCATGTCCTCACCTTGCAAAGCCCTGGGGCAGCTCGCCCAGACCGTAGAGTGGGTACAGATACGGACTCTTGCCATACCGGGCCAGGGACTCGCTGTATAACTTGATGCGGTTGATGGTCTCAAGACAGGGCTGGTCCAGGTAGCTGGGGGACGGGGGTCAGGGAAGATGCTCCAACAGCAGCTTCCCTGCCTCACCCCCACCCAGGCACCAGGCCAGCCTCCCACCCTCCTGAACAGCCTGGGAAAGACATGGGTCAGATGCAAGGGTGGAACAGAAAAGGCGATAGATGAGCCTGTGGCTAAGCCCAAGAGACACAGGAAAGGGGCAGGGAGGGGCCACAGGCAGGGGTGGGAGGGCAGGGGGCGGGCCAGGCGAGGGACCGCCCCACACCAGCTTCCCCTCACTCATCAGTGCGGTAGAGTGCCAGGGCGTGGCCAGTGAAATCGATGACATCCTGCCCCAGGTCAAACTTCCGGTAGACATCGCGCATGCTGGTAGTCTGGGGGTCGACACCCTCAAAGGTCTTGGGGTCATTCTCATCAAAGTTTGCCACAAACACCAGGAACTTGCGGAAGCGCCGCTTCTCAAACATGCCCATCAGATCTGAGGAAGGTGGTGTGACGAGATCCTCCGCACCAGTGAAACACAAAACTCTCCTTCCCAGCAGGACACGCCAAGGCAGCAAGAGCCCTAGCTCCCAGCTGAGCTGTTACGGGCCCAAGGGTTAGCCCCTCTATGCTTCCCGGTCTGTTTCCCCACCATATGAAGAGGAATGGGGCTAGATGGTCTCCGACCCTTGGGGCTGTCTTAAGGGTCCAGTGGAGTCCCTGAAAAAGGCTGAAGTCTTCCAAAAAGAAGCCCCTGGCTACACCCCTCTGCGTGTGGACTTCCCTCCCAGCAACCTGCCACGAGGCACGGCATGGGGCAATGGAACACAGAGCAAGGGGCCTCTGGTGCTGTGTGGGGAACGCAACTGTCCCTACTCCGGACAGCCACTAGTCCTGAGGGCAGCGTGTCTCCCCCTACCCATGAGTCCCTGGCTCGGGACCCACACTTACTGGAAGCCAAGGCCTCGGTCTCAGTGGATGGCACTTTGTAGATCTTGCCCCCCTTGTAGACAAAGCTACCCTCCACCACCTTGAAGTCCAGGTAGCGAGTCACCTCTGTATACAGCAGCATCTTCACAAGCTGCCCTGTGGGGGGGTTGGCAACATCGGCATGGCTCTCCAGAGGCTCCAGCTGCGCTGTCCCTGGAGCCCAGCCGCCCCTCGGTCTTCCCAGTCACCCCCACTCGCAAGGCCGCCTTCATCTCCCTCACCGTTGGCCATGAGGAATTTGGGGATCAGGTCAACGTTCCAGTCCCGGCCTCGACCCATTGACTCAGGGGGCCCCTCCACCAACTGAAAACGCTTATAGAGCTGTAAGCAGAACGGAGAGAGAGACACCTCAAGACCTCCCCTCCCTCCCCTCCCCTCCCCTCATGCCCCAGGGACCTGGGTCCACTTCAACCCTAGGCCCCACGCAAGAGATTGACAGGGCTGGGCCGGGCAGCCTCACCTCCTCCAGGGGGGTGATGGAAGAGCTCTCGCCCCCATAGTAGGGGTTCCGGTCCATGTGCAGCACCTTCTTCCCATTCACAGACATGATGCCTGATAGGATGCATTCCTGGGGGGGGGACAGCAATGCACTCCCACCTGCCGCGTTCCTACCACAGCCCTGATGTGTTCCCCACTGAAAACCTGCCCCGGCGGACAGCTCCTTCCGCCCCAGCTGGTGGCTTCGCCTAAAATTGGGACGATGGCTTCATCTGACCACAGTCTCCTCTGTAACCTTGCCGAGCAAAGAGGTGAACGAGGAGGAGGGTGAATAAAGGCGGCGCTGAAGGAGGCAGAGCATCTTTGAGCACCAACACGCCAAGGAAGTCATCTACCTACGTAGAGCCGCACCAAACAGCCGACGAGACACAATAAGCCTCGCAGGAGACCCAGCTAGTCTTCGAAGGGCACCCGAAGGGAAGCGCAGAAAGGCTTTATTAGCGCAGTCCTTGAAATTGCAGGCCCCACCCTGGCTGCTGTCTTCCAACGGCAGGAGCCCCTGACTCTAAGCCTGCTAGGCCACGTACACAAGGAGGGGCAAGCCGGCCCACTGACGGAGAAGTCTCTCAGGGGAACGGCCAACGGGCTTTGGGGGAAAGGGGGAAGAGAAACACCCTCACCAGTTACTGTCACTAGCCCAAGGACAAAGGCTGCAGCTACTAGTCAGCCTGAGGTTTCCATGGGAAACCAGGGTGGGGTAGCGGAACGTGGTCACTGCCCCCACTGCTGCTGCTTCTGGAACATTCCTTCTGTACCCTGGCCTCAGAAAAAGGCGAGGAGGCAGGATGAGGGCCCATTCTGTTGAGGCCCCCTGATCCCAGGCCCACTGGGATTAGCGCAAGATGGGAGGGGATGCCGAACGGGCGATGGGTGGGTGGGGGTGATGGGTGGGCGGGGTCGGGGGCATCGGGCCGACTCGGGGTGCGTTTTCTGGCTCGGGTAGGCAGGAATAGGGAAGATCGCAGGGCGCCGGGGGGTCGGAACCCGGGGAGGTCAAAGGGCGGCCAGGAGGGGGACCCCTTCGGGAAGACGGGGCCACGGCAGCGAGTAGAGACGATGTCGCGGGGAGAGCTCGGGTGGGCACGGCGCTGGCTTTTCTGGGACCTGAGCGCCGGAGACGGCAGTGATGGAAGGCTGGGCGGGCGGCTGCATCATCGCGGGGGACCGGGAAGGCACGACGCGAGCCGCGGGCGCCCAAGACGGCACTTACGGTGAGGCCGGTGCCCAGCACGATCACATCGTATTCCTCGTCCATGGTCAGGCCTCGGTGCCAGCGCCCGCTCGGCTCCTCCTCCTCCTTCACCACAGCAGTCGCTGCTACCGCCGCCGCCGCGCCGCCGCCACCGCACTGGACCAAAGATGGCGGCGCGTCGGCCGCCGCCCGACCCCTCCGCCGCGTCAAAGAGTCCCGCCCCTTCCCTCGCCCCGCCGCGTCAAAGAGTCCCGCCCCTTCTCTTGCCCCGCCGCACTCGGCCAGGCCGCTGCCTCTCCGCTCGCCTCCCGGGAGACTTGCCGGGGCCCAGGCCACAGCACCGGCGCGGCTTTGCGAGCGACGCCGCCCGCCGAGGTCCCCGAGAAGAGCGGGGCGGGGCAGGCAGGGCGGGCCGGCGGTCGGTGCTGCGGCCTGGGAAGGATCCGTGCGCGGGAGTCGCGCGCGCCCTGCCCCGCCCCGCCCCGCCCCGCCCCGCGCGCCCCCGCCCCGCCTCCCGGGAGGCGCGGCGCGGCCTCGTGGTTCGGGCGCGCGCCGCTGCGGCAGCCGGGGGCGGCCCCCTCACGACGCGAGGGCCGCCATTGTCACGACGACCTCTCCTGAAGTGCCGAAGCAAACCGAGAGTCTGCCCCGACCGCCCCCTCCCTCTCCTCACCGATTAGGGGCCAGATTGCTAAGGACCCCGGGTCCCCCGAAGATGCCCTCCCGCTGCCTCCTGCCTGGGCCTGGCTCAGCTACATCCGGGCTCCTGCGCCTCGCATCCCTCGGCCTAGCGCGTTTCTCACGTCCAGTGCAGAAATGAATGACAAGAAGCCCAACGCATGGTGATCCGTCTTTATTTCATTAGGAAGGAAACAACCGAGCACCCTAGGCTCCTGCCAGGCACTCCTGGTGGGAACGTGTCAGAAACCCAGGGATCGCACCCAGCCCACGTGTCGTGGGTGTCCCTTCTCAGGCCACAGAAATAAACCCCGGTGTACTGTTTACTGTTAGCACAACATCACCGAGAAACGATAACGACAGCCAAGCAGGACAGACAGTTCAGTAATACTTCCACACCCCTCAAGCTCAGGGAACCTCAAGCTCACTCTGTGGCAGGGAGCACTTGTTACACAAAAGCACAATCAACAGCAAGGGGTAAAGGTAGAGAGACAAGAATAAATAAGGAGAAAAGGGGAGGAGAAATGGGACCCTAAAGCTAATGGCCCTGCCCCACAACGACTGCGCCTGGAGGTTTCTCTAAGTCTATGAAGAATATGTACACCTTGTGGGTGGAGATGGGGCAGCTCCAGGGAAGCCCCTTAGCAGGCGGAAGAGGGAGCAAGACGGGCTGAGGGGAGCTTGGGGTTCATGCCATGGTGGGAAGAGGGGAGGCCCTTCCGTCTGGTGTGTCGCAAGGTGGGAAAGCCACATCCTGGACACCATCACGCCCTCAACCCCCCACCGGTGCAGGGTCACACGATCTGCGTCAGAGAGATGGCAGGGCCCTTGTGGTCGTCAAAGCGGTCCATGGTCTTGAGGCTGAGGATCATGTGCAGGCCATAGGTGAAGATGAAGAGCATGAACAGGGACGTAAGCAGCCCCATCCAGATGCCCGGGGAGAAGAAGCTGGCACAGTCGCTGGCATAGGAGAACTGCTCGCCTGTCACGTTGAAGGCCTGGATCTGGTGGACAACAGGCACAGGCCGGAAAGGACCATGAGGCCCCACAGGCAGGAGGCCCAGCAAGGACTGGGTCACGGGCAGCACAGGGACGGGACACTCAGCCCCACTCCCAAGGCCAAGCCCTAGCAATGCTGCCGCTCCAGGCCTCCTCTCCCCTCCCGCCGGCACCCGGCGGCGCAGGCTCCCCACCTGAATCCCCGCTCCATACCTGGAAGTCCTGAAGAGTCATCTGCCAGAGGGAGGGCTGCGTGCGGGCCACCAGGAGACTGCCCTTACTGCTGAGACTACTGACATACTCGCAGTGGAAGGAGTAGATGCCAGGCCCTGCGACCTGGGTGGCATTGAAGTAGGTGACAGAGCCATTGCTGTGGATTTCAAGGCGCTCCATGGTAAACCAGTGCCGGGCAGACACCGCGTAGAAGTGGTTGGCCAAAATAAACCTGGGGACGGCGAGAGGGGTGTCAGGCAAGCCGGAGAGACTGCTGCCACACCAGCCCACTCACACCTCCACCGTGCCTAGGACTCACTTGAATGTCACCCTGGTACCAAAGAGTTGTTCGTAGGTCAGCGAGAGCCTGCAGGGCCAGAGAAAGAGGCATGCTGTGAGGCTCTGGGAGGGCCTTGGACACCTTAAAGGAACAAGCCCCTCAGGTCTGCTCCTCCCCAAGCTGCCTAGGCCCTTGCAGCCACCTGAAGAGGTAGTGTCCCCACTTGACAGGTAGGAAAACTGAGGATCCAGTCACATTCCTAGTCTGGAGCAGAGCTGGGAGCTGGGACCTAGGTCCCTACCACCAGCTGCAGGCTCCTTCCTGCGGTTCCCTTGAGCTCACAGCCCCTCCTTTCACTCCCTCCTAGGGTCACTGAGGCCGGGCACTGAGGGGAGGGCAAAGGGAAGAACGGGACAGCCCAGAACCGGCTCGGGATGCTGGCCTGGTCTCTGCCCACATGCAGTCCCAGAAGCTTTGCTCAAGGGGGAGGTGACAGGCTCCCAGGTCACTGTGAGGTGTTAACAACCAAGGTCCCAAACACTAGCAAGCACGGGAGGCGACATCTGGACAACTGCCCTCCAAGTACCCGCCAGTGGCCCACCCCATGATACCATCCGCCTGCAGCCTCAGGATGGCCACGCCCCGGGAGGACCACAGCCATTCGCAGGGCTCCCCATCCTACCCCAACCCACGATGGAAGGAAAGTCACATGTGGTGACATAGTCCTCCCCAGCCTAGTGCCCTTACCTGGCAAAGGAGTCACTCCAGAAGGAGCCAGTCAGGTTGAGCTCCGGCACCCCAAAGGTGAGGGGGGTCAGGTCCTCCCACTGGTCCTTGTATGCCACGGAGAAGTTTTGGGCCCAGAACAGGATCCGGGGGGCGGTGTCATTGTAACTCACAGGGGGGTGGATCACATCTGATACTGGCTGTTTTTGTAGCAGCTGGCGACCTAGCCCCCCGGCCACCATGGCCACATCACGGGCCACCTGTGGAAACACCCAACCGGCCTTCTCTCAACAGCCCTGGGAACAAACCCGGGCCCAACTGTCATGCCCTCCCTCCTCTTCAGCCGGGCACCCTGTCTCCCACCTAGAAGGCCCCGTGCTCAGAGAAGGCCCTTTCTCTTGGAAGCCACCTGTGGAAACACCCAACCGGCCTTCTCTCAACAGCCCTGGGAACAAACCCGGGCCCAACGGTCATGCCCTCCCTCCTCTTCAGCCGGGCACCCTGCCTCCCACCTAGAAGGCCCCGTGCTCAGAGAAGGCCCTTTCTCTTGGAAGCTTTCCCTGCTGGCCCCTAAGCCCTGATCCTACTCCTAGTGTCCACGTATGCCACCACAGCTCACAGGACAAGACAGAAAGCAGCCCTGGAAGGAAGAAGCAGGGCTTCACTGCTTATCCTGGTCCTCCCAAGTTGGCCCAGGGACAGGCCGGCCCCACGAGTCACTCCACAGGGGTCCTCTGCCTGCTGCTTCCACAACCATGGAGCTCCCGGGGGCCTGCCTGCGGCGTACACCCCCACCTCCAGGCGGACTCGCCGCACGGCCCCTCCCCGCATGCCCAAGCCCCTGCCAGAAGGGCACATACCCTGGAAGGGCGGACCGCCGTGAGGGCTGCTGTGTACGGGACATCTTCCGACTTGAGCGTGCTCAGCACCTGCCCGATGACCTCATCTGAGGGGCGATGGGAGAGCAGGGACCCAGGTCACCGCCGCCCGCCTTAGAAACCTCCCAGGCTCGAGGGCAGCAGCATCTCCAAGTTCCACTAAGGGCCGCTGCGTCTCCTCCCGTCGCTCTCCGGCATCCCGGGACACCCCCCCAGCGCCAAGCCCACCAACGTGGGATGAGAAAATGCGTAGACACAGAAGATGCCACATCCACCCACAGAAGGTGTCCCACTAGCTCTCCGCAGGGAACGGCTGTTCTTTAGAACAAACAGACAAGGTTTTCTTTGTTCTTTGCGAGTCAGAGTCTCACTCTGTCTCCCAGGCCAGAGTGCAGTGGCACGCTCAAGGTCACCACAGCCTCGACCTGCTGGGCTCAGGCGATCCTTCCACCTCAGCCTTCCAGGCGGCTGGAACCACAGGCACACGCCACCATGCCCGGCTATTTTTTAAGTTATTTATTGTAGAGATGAGGTCTCACCAAAGTTGCCCAGGCTGGTCTCAAACCCGTGGGCTCTGGCAATCCTCTCACCTCAGCCTCCCAAAGTGCTGGGATTATAGGCATGAGCCACCGCACCCAGCAAGGTTTTCAAAATGTGGTCTACTAAATCCAAAGCTCTAGGGCTCACGCAGCCTGAGCAGAAAATGGTGCCTTGGCTCCCCATGGAGGGCCACCTCTGCCAGGTGGGGCTGCCTGGAGAGGGGTGAGGCCTGGGAGCCAGCATTTCCCTGCTCTGCTGCCAAGAGGCAGGTGGCCACCCTGGGAGCAGGGGCTGAGGAGCCCTGGCCCATGGCTGCACGAGAACGTGCACCCTCTCCAGTCCCACTCACCGTTGCCTGTGAGGACCTCCCGGGGCGCCATGAGACCGGAGCTGTGGAAGAGACCCATCAGCAGAGCTCTCGGGTGGCCTGCCACCCTTCCCTCGGCATCCGGCCTCTTCTCCCGCGGCCCTGCTTGCCCAGTCTGCACGCTCACTGCAGCACGCTGCCTGGAACCCCACAGCCCTTCTCCCCAGGCGTCACAGCCCCGCTCAAGTCCCTGCCACCTCTCCCGCCTCTTCTGGGCACATAGGGCATCTTCTGAACTGTGCTGCCACAGCCCAGGACCGTGCCACTCTCTGGGCCCCAAGGCCGATACCTGGCCGTGTAGGGCAAGCGGATGAGCAGCAGGGCGGGGAGGCTGGCGTTGAGCTTCAGCTCCCGCAGGGTCGCCAGATCCACATGCAAAGGGCTGGCCCCAAGCTTCTCCTGCAGGTAAGTGGTCAGAGTGCTGACTGCATACCAGTCGACGGCAGGAAGCACCAGCGAGGAGGGGGCGAGGTCCAGGGCATTCTAGGGGCAGGGAGAAGCAGAAGGCTAAGTCAGCCAGGGACCAGTGGGCCTGAGCTAGCCCCCACCACGGCTCTAGCTGCTCTCCTCTGACAAGCCACACCCACACAGGGGTCTTCTTCCAGGTCACGAGGAAAATGCCCCGTACCTTCAGCCCATGACATGCAGGCCTCAGGCCTTCTTTTGTTTTTACAGATAGGGTCTCACTCTGTCACCAAGGCTGGAGTGCAGTGGCCCATATCATGGTTCATGGCAGCCTCGACCACCTGGACTCAGGCGATCCTCCTACCTCAGCCTCCTGAGTATCTGGGACTACAGGCGCATGCCACCATGTGTGGCTAATTTTTTGATTTTTTGCTTGTAGAGATAAAGTCTCATTATGTTGCCCAGGCTGGTCTCGAACGCCTGGGCTCAAGTGATCTTCCTGCCTCGGCTTCCTAAAGCTACCCCTAAAGGCAGCATCTCTGGTTCCTAAGAGTACAGTTTTTGGTGGGGTTTTTTTGGCCCAGAAGAGACTCGGACCCAAGTACCCTTGTTGCGAGCCCCCCTAGGAGTACAGGTCTGCCAGTGCTGGGAGAGGACTCTTACCTCCAGGTTAGGAAAGGCGCTGTCCTGCTTGTTTCCAAACACGCCGCCATATGCCGTGAAATCCTCAATGCTTAGCTAATAGGGACACAGGGGAGACACCTTAAGAGGTTTGACAAGGACACGGCCCAGGCAGGGGAAAGACACCTTCCCTGTGCGTTCTCAGAGCCAGCAAAACCTTGCTGAGAGTCGGATTCGGTGTGGCGGGGCGTGTGAGGTGGGGATGGGAGGCAAGGCACGTTGTACCCACCAGCACTGGCAGGGCAGGGTAGAAAGACGCGGACGGCAGTCATGGGGTTGAGGAGGTCTGCAGGCAGCTGACTTGTAACCTTGGGAGTAGGAGTCAGCTGCCTCGCCTGCCCACAGGCAAGAGGAACCAGGGAGAGAAGAGGGAAGCTGGGGAGCAAAGGGGGAAGCTGGGGGAAGGGGCTGAGGGAGGCGAGAGCATTCACGCCTCCCGACGGAAGTAAAGGAGAGCCCAGCCAGCTGCGTCCGGACTGGACGGTCCTCATCAAGGTGAGCGTGCCCTGCCCTGCCTTTATGGTGGGAGACAGGTGAAGGTCTTCCAACTCGCTGAAGGATGCCCTGAAGCACTCCGAGCACTCAGACCCCAATACCATCCCTACTCCTCCGCAACCTACAGATGTCCTTGAACTCCTGCCCTCCACTCCACCCCCAGCCTCCTCTGGCTTTTCCCACTGAGGCCCGAGTAGATTTGTTTCTCTTCCTTCCCCTCACTATTTGGTACACAAACTTGCCCAGCCTCTCCACCCCGCTGAGCAGGAACCTTGACCCAGTGTGGCTCCCTCCAGGGCTCTGAGTCCGAAAGCCCGTCCCGGGGACGCTGCTGGCTCCTGTGGGCTTTCTTTCATCCGCATCACCCAAGGCTTTTCTACACATCAGGATGCAACTGGCTATCCCCTGCGGCCTACAAGGGGCCACCTCATCTCCCCGCAGCCTGCAGACCATCTCCTACGCCCCCTACCCCTTTCCCTCACTGATCCAGCTGCACAAGTGCTTCCTTGAGCTCACCCTTGCTATCCCAGGACTGGCTCCTTCCTTCTCTCCCTCCACTGAGGTCTCTGCTCAGGTATCGCTGCCTCGATGAGGTGTTGCCTGATCACCCTTATCAAAAACAGCATCCTAGTCACTGTCCCCTTAACCTGCCTCTTCTCAAAAGACTATCGCACACTGACACTGTATCATATACCAACTCGGTATTTAATGCTCACCCTCACAAGAACGGCAGTGGCCTGGGGGTTGGGGCTTGGGTTAGTCTGCTCACTGCTAGATCCCCAACACTTCCTAATACCTGACCTATAGGAGGCACCGCGTATGCATTTGGCAAATGAATGAAAAGATGAATGCCCTAGGACTGGGAGATCCTGGCTAGACGTTTTGCATGGATTCTAAGAATTACTCTTTACAGTCTTCTGATGTAGGTGGTGGCTTCATGTTATAGACGTAGAAACTGTCATTCACAGAGATCACCTGCCCCTTCATGATGACATGGAGCAGACCACGACCCAACCATCAAAGGGGGATGTGGAAAAGCCTTCGACCTCAAGTAGCCACTCGCCATTGCTTTGTTAAACTCTGGTGTGTCCACGTGTAGCTCTGGCCCCTCCCCTACCTTGGGGAGGTGAATCTCTCTGTGTGTCTCTCTCTAATTTACTTTCTAGCCATTGCTTTACTAAGCTCTGGTGTGGCCATGTGGTCTGAGCTATGGCTGCTGCCATGTTTCCTAAGCTTTGGCTCCCTCCCCTACCTTGAGGAGGTGATCCTCCTCTCTCTCTCTCTCTCTCTAATTTACTTGCTAAATAAGCTATATTTTCCAATCGAACTTCTGAGCAATTCTTTGTATCTTCTTGTGGCACCGGATTGCGCAATCCCACCCCAGCAGGTCTGAACTAACATTTGGAGGCCCTGATGGGACATATTTTAACCTAACACAAAGACTGGTTAGTGGTAGAACCAGGACTGCGTCCCACTCCGCCTGTATTGTTTACCACCTTCTAGAAAGACTACAGGCCAGCGTGACCACCACCAACTGCCCACACAGCAACTGAGTGAGACCACAAGGGGAATGAGCCATACAGGCCACCAACGAGGAGGGGACAAGCAGAGGCTTGACAGCCCCCACCCCCAACACCAATCTTATGCTGTCCCAGACTCTTCTCATGGTCTACACGCCTGCTTTGGGGGCAGAGAGGCCTGAATGGGAGGGAAAACAGCATGCTGGTTCTGAGCATAACCTGGGGGGCGGTCTGACAGACTCAGGCCGGGCCACTGTGGTGTCTATAAACCACGGATGGAGCCTCAGCAAAGCATTGCACCTTGACCAACCTTAGTTTCCTGGGCAAGAAAATCAAGATAATGTCATCAGCTTAGCACGGTGCCTAAATTAGCACTAAATAAGTGACCGCTTTCCAGTGATCACTATTACCATCGTTACAGTTCGAATTTCAGCTCTTCCACCTGTTAGCTATATGACCTTGGGCAAGTCACTTCTCCAGCCTCGGTCTTCTCACTATAAACGGGGATGATCAGCTTACCATACTAGAGTAAGTCAGATGCATCCGAAGTGCTTGTTACTTAGTAGACATCCGGCTTCTGACCCCTCTCTGCCACCATGTTGGTGCCATTCCCAAGGCTCCCAGCATTCCCACTGAAGCTTCTCCTACAGACCTCCCCAAGGGACAAGTCACACCTCCCTACAGTTGGGACAAGGTCACTGAGGCTTCCCTTGGGGAATGGGCACCGGTGTCGTGGGGTGAGGGGGCCTGCCTGCCTCCTCCTGGTGACCGAGAGGGCGGTGGGGGGGGGAACGAGGGGGAGGGCGGACGGCCACCTTGTCTTGCAGAAACAGCAGCACATTCCGAGGGCCCAGCTCCAGGGCGGGGTCTAGGTAGGTCGAGAGCTGCAAGTCGCTGGTGATGTGGCCCTCGTGCGTGTCGGCCGCGGGAGACCACAAATCCCTGGCAGGAGACAGAAGAGGTGCTGTCAGGAGAGGGCCTACGGGCCTGGTGCGCGGGGCCTGGAGCTCTGTCGCCGGCAGGCTCGCCGCGAGCCCGCGAGCAAGAACAGTCCCCCCCTGGGCCTCGCCACCCCTCGCCGAGGCCAGCCCACGGCGCTCAGCGCAGCCCACCCCGGCCCGCTCACCGGTCGCTGGACCACAGCACCAGCGGCACCTGCTGCTCCGCCGCCGCCGCCGCCACCAGCAGCAACGGCAGCCACAGCATCCGCCAGAGCTCTGGGGCCCACCGCGTCCCCATCCACACCCGAGCCGCCGCCGTCACCGCCGCCATCATAGCCTCAGCCTCCACTGCCCCAGGGCCGCTGCCACCGCAGATCAGGTGACCGCCACCCCCGCCCGAGCTCAGTCCGGCGCAGCCATTGGCCTGAGCGCGGGCCCGCCCATCAGGGCCGCCGGTCATTGGACCAAACGCATGCCACTCACGGCCGCTTCTTGTCACTGGTTGGCTGTGCGTGTCTCCAGGCGCACACGCCCTGAGTGGGAAAGGGGGCGGGGCTGAGCGCCACCGGTTCCGACGGGACCTGGCAGGACAGGGTGGCTTCGTAGTCCCACACCCATTGTAGCCCATCCCTGTTTCTTGCTTTTTAAATTTTATTTTGCTTTAGAACCGGAGTCTCGCTGTGTTACCCAGACTGGTCTCGAATTGCTAGCCTCCAGCGACCCTCCTGCCTTAGTCTCCCAAAGCGCTAGAACTACAGGTGCGTCCACCGCCCCTGGCCAATCCCTGTTTTGATCTTTTTCCTTAAAATTGCGAGATTGGTTTCCTGTTTACCTGTATCAGGGAGATGGGCCCTCCCTTACACAGGTGAGAAGGGAAGGAGTGAGAGGGAGGAGAGAAAAGGGCACAGGAGAGCGTCTGGAAGAATACCATGGCTCACACTAGACGGGACAAGGAGGACCCAGGAAAGGAATCGGGGGAACAACCCAAGAGGAAGGGAAACCTAGGGAGAAGCGTGGTTTCAAGGACACCACGACGAACAACCTCAGTGTCAACTGCCGCGGGAAGGCAGGTAAGATGAGAGCAAAAAAATGTCTCTTGAACTTAACAACAACTGGTGGCTTTGGCAAGAGTTATCCCCCGTGTGAGGAAGTGGAGACACTATATACTAGTGTCCTTTCTTGAAATTCGCCTTAAAGTGAGGAAGGAAAGTGGCAGCTAGAGTCAGAAAATGGGAGACACTGTCCCAACCAACTGGGAGACTTTCACCTTTTGACTTCTCAAACTGATGGTCGCTACAAACAACTAAAACAATAACTGTAACCAGATCTTGAACTCTCCTTAAGGATACGTAGGCTGATTAATTTGGGACGAAGCGAACGCGTGTCCACAACTTAGTTTGATTTCTTTCTCTTTTTCTCCACCCCAGAGAGGCTAATGCAACTTACTTTGAAATGCACCAAAAGTCAACTGGGCGCACAGTGGCTCAAGCCTGTAATCCCACCACTTTGGGAGGCCGAGGCAAGAGGATTGCCTGAGCCTGCAGGTTCAAGACCAGCCTGGGCAACATGGTGAGACCTCATCTCTACAATAAATCGAAAAATTAGCTGGGCATGGTAGCACGTGCTTGTGGTTTTGGCTACTTTGAAAGGCTGAGGCAGAAGGGTCGCTGGAGCCCAGCAGGTGAACGCAGGGGTGGCTGTGAGCATGCCACTGCACTCCAGCCTGGGTGACAGAGTGAGACTCCAACCCCCAAGCCCCCCCCCCCGCAATAAAAGAAAGAAATGCGCCAAAAGTCAAATGGACAAAGAGGATGGGTTCAGAGATAGCTGTGTGATAAAGCAGGGATCGGAAACTGTTAGTGGCAGAATCTAGGGGGTAGGTAAAATGGGTGTTCACTGTAAACTTTTTTTGATCTTGCTATTTATACTGGGTTGAATAGTTTCCCCTCAAAATTCATATCTACCCAGAACTTGTAATATGACCTTATTTGGAAAGAGGGTTTTTGCAGATGTAAGCAACTTATGATAAGGTCATGCTGTACTAGGGTGGGCCCTAGTGACTGGTGTCCTTACAAGAAGAGGGGAGCTTGGGGCAGGGCACAGTGGCTCACACATGTAATCCCATCACTTTGGGAGGCCGAAACGGAAGGATCGCTTTTGAACCCAGGAGTTTGAGACCAATCCGGGCAGCATGGCAGGATCCTGTCTGTATTTTTTGCAAAAAACAAAACTGAAAAAGAAAAAAAAGTAGGCCAGGTGCAGTGGCTCAAGCCTTTAATGCCAGCACTTCGCGAGGCCGAGGTGAGAAGATTTCCTGAGCCCGTGGGTTCGAGACCCGCCTGGGCAACTTGGCGAGACCTCATCTCTACAATAAATCAAAAAATTAGCTGAGCGTGGTGGTGTGCACCTGTAGTTTCAGCTACTTGGGAGACTGAGGCAGGAGGATCACCTGAGCCCAGCAGGTCGAGGCTGAGGTGGCCGTGAGCGTACCACTGCACTCCAGCCTTTGGCTCAAAAAAAAGAAGATAAAAATATGGGAAAAGAAGGTTGAATACCCACTAGGAACTAAGGGTTGTAGGAAATCAAGTCTCTTTTACACAGTGCTGAGAGGATCAATTGGTACAGCCTTTGTGGAGGATAATTTGGCAGCATCTAACAAACTAAAAAATGTGTATGACTTTTTCTTTTTGAGTCAGAGTTGCACTGTGTTTCCCAGGCTGGAGTACAGTGGTACGATCATGGCTCACCATGGCCTCAGCTTCCTGGGCTTAGGCGATCCTTCTGTCTCAGCCTCCTGAGTAGTGGGACTACAGGTGCATGCCACCATGCCCAGCTAATTTTGTTTTTTTGGTAGAGATGAGGTCTCACTATGTCGCCCAGGCTGGTCTCGGACTCCTGGGCTCAAAGCAATCCTCCCACCTTGGCCTCCTGAAGTGCTGAGATTACAGGCATGAGCCACAACACCCTTCTCCTTTAAAGACTGGGACTGGAAGTGACTGTGATCCAGGGGTCAGGAGACCATCGTGGCCACCATGGGAGTCTTTATACACCACGAGTGACCGAAACCCCAGAGCCCCCTGCACCATATGCTCCCTGCACCCCACCCCCAGCCCTGGACCTTTTTGAAAAACACTTTCTGTCGTGATATATAGCCCCCAAAGGCAAAGTATACAGAACAAAGAAGTTCAGGACAATGACTTATTGAAGCAAACAGTCCCGCAGCATTACCTTGGAGAGACCTGGAATGTCAGCACTCCAAAGCCCCTCTCACTCCCCTCCTCTCACTTCCCAAAGTGACCATGCCCTGATTCTTGCTCTGATCCCTTTGGTTTTTGTAGTTCTACCTGTCAAGCATGCATCCCTAAATCTGATGGCTTTGCTTTGTCCATCTGGGGACTTTACATAAAGGAAATCATTCAGCATTATGTTTTTCCTCCTCGATTCCGAAGGGAAGTGGCATCTCTTGGGTTGATCCTTGCTCAGCACCGGGAGATGAATCCGAGTGGCTGCAAGGAGCGGCACTGCCTCCCAGCATCCAGTTGGATAAGTAGACCCTCCTCACTGGGCCCGCCCACTCTTGCTATCTGGGTGGCTTCCCACTTGGGCTAGGATGGCTAAGCCTGCTGTGAACATTCATGGATGTGTCTTTTAGTGCACATGCATGTGCATTTCGATGGGGTTATCGGTAGGCATGGAATCGCTAGGTCACAGAGCATTTTACTGCATTCAAATAGTGCTCCTTCAAAAATCATGTCCACCCAGAGCCTCAGAAGCTAACCTTATTTGGAAATAAAGTATTTGCAGCTACAATTGAGTTAAGATGAGGTCATACTGGATAAGAGCAGGCCCTAATCCGATGACTGGCGTCCTTAGAGGAGGAAAGAAAGAGGCCGGGCATGGTGGCTCATGTCTGTAATCCCAGCCCTTTGGGAGGCCAGAGGCAGAAGTGTCACTTGACCCCAGGAGTTCAAGACCAGCCTAGGCAACACGATGAGACCTCATCTCTACAAAATAAAAAATAAAAAAATTAGCTGAGTGTGGTGATGCACGTCTGTAGTCCCAGCTACTTGGTAGGCTGGGGAGGTAGGATCGCCTGAGCCCAGCAGGTCGCGGCTACGGTGCCGTGAGTATGCCACTGCACTCCAGCCTGGGCGACAGTGAGACTCCAACTCAAAAAAAAGAAAAACCAAATAAACCTCCCATTTGCAAGGCTTGGTCAGTGCACCCCGGGAAGCATGCACAGTGGATACTCTTGAGCTCTGCCCTCTGTGTGTCCTGTTCTGTGAAATGCCCCTTGATGTCCACCTTCCTGTTTTTCTGTTGGATTGTCGTTTTGATTGATTCTCGGGAGTTCTTTATATATACCAAGTGTGGACCCTGTGTTGCTTCTAAGTATTATAAACCTCTTCTCCTACTCTCCGACTTGCCTTTTCATGGTCTTAATGATGTCTTCTGATGAAAGGAACTTAATTTTATTTTATTTTATTTTTTATTTTTATTTTTATTTTTTGAGTTGGAGTCTCACTCTGTCGCCCAGACTGGAGTGCAGTGGCCGCTCGGCCACCTCAGCCTCGACCTGCTGGGTTCCGGCGATCCTTCCGCCTCAGCCTTCCAAGTAGCCGGAATTACAGGTACGCTACCACGCCCAGCTGATTTTTGATTTATTGTAGAGATGAGGTCTCGCCAAGTGACCCAGGCGGGTCTCGAACCCGCGGGCTCAGGCAATCCTCTCACCTCAGCCTCCCAAGCTGTGGGATTACAGGCTGAACCACCGAGCCCAGCTGGAACTTAATTTTAATATAGTCAAACTTTATTTTTTTCATGGCTCATTTTTATTTTAAGTCGAGGTCTCACTCTGTCACCCAGGTTGGAGTGCAGTGGTACTATCACAGCTTACCACAGCCCCGAACTCCTGGGCCCAGGCAATCCTCCCACCTCAGCCTCTTGAGTAGCTGGGATTACAGGCATAGGTCACCACACCTGGCTAATTATTATTATTTTTTATTTTTGTAGCGATAAGTTCTCACTATATTGCCCAGGCTGGTCTCAAACTCCTGGGCTCAAGCGATCCTCCTGCCTCGACCTCCCAAAGTGCTGGGATTTCAGGTGTGGGCCACCACGTCCAGGCTTATGGTTAATATTTTTTATGTCCTGTTTAAGAAATCTTTCCCTGTCCCCAAGATTATGAAAATATTCTCCTACCTCATGTTCAAGAAGGTGTCTTGGTTTTTCACAACTTTATGCATGCCATGAAGTCAGGGTCAAGTTTCTTTTTTCCATAGGGATTTGCAGTTGTCTCGGCACCATTTATGAAGAACAGCCCTTTACCACTCACTGTCTTGAAACGCCTCTTTTGTCCATGTAGGTGTGGGTCAGTTTCTGGGTTCTCTACTCCATTCCACTGGTCAGTGTGCTTATCTGATGCCATGCTGTCTTAATTGTCATAGCTTCCCGATAAAACAAATCCTCCCATTTATTATTTTTTTTATTGAGTCAGAGTCTCACTCTGTGGCCTAGGCTGGAGTGCAGTGGCTTGATCACGGCTCACTGCAGCTTCAAACTCCAGGGCTCAAGTGATCGTCCTTCAACCTCCCAAGTAGCTGGTACTATAAAGGTGACACCACCATGCCTGGCTTCTTTTTAAAAAGGATCTTCTGGCTGGACTCGGTGGCTCAGCCTGTAATCCCGTGCTTTGGGAGGCTGAGGTGAGTGGATTGCCTGAGCCCGCAGGTTCGAGACCCGCCTGGGCAACTTGGCGAGACCTTGTCTCTACAGTAAATCAAAAAAATTAGCCAGGTGGTAGCGCGCACCTGTGGTTCTGGCTACTTGGAAGGTTGAGGCGGATGATTGCCGGAGCCTAGCAGGTCGAGGCTGCGGTGGCCATGAGCATGCCACTGCACTCCAGCCTGGGTGACAGAGTGAGACTCCAACTCAAAAAAAAAAAGAATCAGTGCCGGGCTTGGTGGCTCAGCCTGTAATCCCGCGCCTTTGGGAGGCTGAGGTGAGTGGATTGCCTGATCCCGCGGGTTCGAGACCCGCCTGGGCAGCGAGACCTCATCTCTACAATAAATAAAAAAAAAAATTAGTCGGGCGTGGTAGCGCATGCCTGTAATTCTGGCTACTTGGAAGGCTGAGGCGGAAGGATCACTGGAGCCCAGCAGGTCGAGGCTGCGGTGGCCGGGAGCGGCCACTGCACTCCAGTCTGGGCAACAGAGTGAGACTCCAACTCAAAAAAAAAAAAAAAAAAAGAATCTTCTGGGCTGTTGTGCTTCCATATTCATTTTAGAATCAACTTATTGGGTTCTCCCAAAATCCTGGATTCGATTTATAAAAAGTGTGTCAAAATACACATAACATAAAATTTACTAACCTTTTAGCCATTACTTAATTTAAATTTTTTGTTGTGGTAAAATATACATAACATAAAATTTACTGTCTTAGCCTTTTTTTTTTTTTTTTTTTTGAGTTGGAGTCTCGCTTTGTCGCCCAGGCTGGAGTGCAGTGGCCGCTCCCGGCCACCGCAGCCTCGACCTGCTAGGCTCCGGCGATCCTTCTGCCTCAACCTTCCAAGTAGCGGGAACTACAGGCGCACACCATGATGCCAGCTAATTTTTTGATTTATTGTAGAGACAAGGTCTCACCAAGTTGCCCAGGCTGTTCTCGAACCCGTGGGCCCAGGAAATTCTCTCACCTCGACCTCCCAAAGTGCTGGGATTACAGGCTTGAGTCAATGCACCTGGCTGAGATTTTTTTTAAAGTCATTTTTTTTGTAGTTATATGTCTCTAAGAATCTGTTCATTTCATCTGCACTTTCAAATTTACTGGCATAAACTTGACCACACGCCTTGCTTTCACTATTTGATTTATTTGTTATTTATTCAATCTCATTTTATTTTATCTTATTTTTTAAAATTTTTGTTTATTTTAAAGATGTGGAGTACAATTCAGAGTTAGGTACACAAATGTTCATTATGCAGGTACCCTTGTTGATGAGGTATGTCCCCCCTCCCCTGGCAGTTTCCCTCAACTGCCAATCCCACCCCCACTCCCTTGGCAGTTTCCTACTACTGCCAATCCCTTTCTTATAGTATTATGATAATTGTTCAAGGTCCGCTTATGAGTGAGAACATATGGTACTCTGTTCTTTGTTTCT
The DNA here is from genome assembly GCA_027257055.1 of Cephalopachus bancanus. Lineage (NCBI taxonomy): Eukaryota > Metazoa > Chordata > Mammalia > Primates > Tarsiidae > Cephalopachus > Cephalopachus bancanus. The sequence goes on along the minus strand of JAPVLO010001026.1, from coordinate 127,260 downwards.
ATGAAGATTACTGAGTATGATCGACTCTAAATCCATCCAAGTTGCTGCGAACTCCATATGTTTGTCCTTCTTGATGGCTGCATAATATTCCATAGTGTATATGTACCACATTTTTTAAAAATCCAGTCCAGCTTTGATGGGCAGCATGGTCGATTCCATGTTTTTGCTATTGTGAGTAGAGCTGTAACCAACATGTGTGTGCAGGTATCTTTTTGGTAAAATGACTTGAGTTCCTCCAGGGCATTGCTGGGTCATATGGAAGGTCAAGTTCTTTCAGAAATTGCCACACTGTCTTCCAAAGAAATTGCACTAGTTTGCATTCCCACTGGCGGTGTAGAAATGTTCTTTTCCTCAGCATCCTCACCAGCATCTGTTTTATTTATTTATTTATTTATTTATTTATTATTTTTTTTGTTGAGTTGGAGTCTCACTCAGTCACCCAGACTGGAGTGCAGTGGCCGCTCCCAGCCACCACAGCCTCGCCTGCTGGGCTCCGACGATCCTTCCGCCTCAGCTTTCTGAGTAGCCGGAATTACAGGCATGCGCTACCACGCCCGGCTGATTTTTTTATTTATTGTAGAGATGAGGTCTTGCTGCCCAGGCGGGTCTCGAACCCACGGGCTCAGGCAATCCACTCACCTCAGCCTCCCAAAGGCGCAGGATTACAGGCTGAGCCACCGAGCCCGGCTTTTTTGTTTTATTTTTTATTTTTATTTTTTTGAGTTGGAGTCTTTGTCGCCCAGACTGGAGTGCAGTGGCATGCTCCCGGCCACCACAGCCTCGACCTGCTGGGCTCAGGCCATCCTCCCGCCTCAGCCTTCCGAGTAGCTGGAACTATAGGCATGTGCTACCACGCCCGGCTATTTTTTTTTTATTTATTGTTAGAGACAAGATCTCGCCAAGTTACCTGGGCGGGTCTCGAACCCGCGGGCTCAGGCAATCCTCTCACCTCGGCCTCCCAAAGTCCTGGGATTACAGGGTGAGCTACCGAGCCCGGCCTGTTTGTTTCATTAATGATGGCCATTCTTACTAGGGTTAGGTGTTATCTCAATATGGTTTTTTGTTTTGTTTGAGTTGGGGTCTTACTCTGTCACCCAGATTCTTCCTCTTTAGCCTTCCAAGTAGCCGGAACTACAGGCACGCACTACCATGCTTGGATAATTTTTTATTTATTGTAGAGACGAGGTCTCTCCAATTTGCCCGGGTGGGTCTCGAACCCACAGGCTCAGGCAATCCACTCGCATCAGCCTCCCAAAGTGCTGGGATGACAGGCGAGCCACCGAGCCTGGCCTCAATGTGGTTTTTTTTGTTTTGTTTTGTTTTGTTTCAATGTGCTTTTGATTTGCATTTCTCTAATGACCAGTGAAGCCGAGCACTATTTCGTGTGTCTGTTGGCTGCCCGTATATCTTATTTTGAGAAGTGTCGATTCATGTTTTTTGCCCACTTTTTTTTTGGCAATTTAACTTATTGCTTAGAATAAAAGCATTTTGTGCATTCAATCTCACAATAGTTTTTGTCTGATCTTTCATTATAAGGCATTAGTATATTTTTCCTATATATTAGATATACACATATACAATATGTATGGCTATAAAACAGGCAATAATCATCTAAATAAAAATCATACAGCTAAGCTGCACTGCATACCTAACACAAATAGCAGTGATCAAAAGACCGAGACTTACATTGCCATCCAAACTTTTTTCTCTCTCATTAATGGAAATTAGCTACTAAAGATATCATCTCATTGGGTTTTAGAATGGGGCTGTTTGTTTTTTTCTTTTCAGTGCGTTTGAGTTCCTTATAGATCCTAGATGTTAGGCCTTTGTCAGATATACAGTTGGCAAATATTTTTCCCATTCTGTGGGCTGTCTCCCTGCTCTCTTGATGGAGTGTTTGCAGAAGCTCATAAGTTTGATGAGGTCCCACTTGTGTATCTCATCTCTTACAGTATGGGCACTTGGGGTTTTGATCAGGAATTGGTTGCCAGTTCCAATTTCCATAAGGGTGTCTCCTGCATTTTCTAAGGTTCTTATAGTTTGAGGTTTTACGTTTAGGTCTTTGATCCATTTAGAATTAATTTTTGTGTGTGGTGACAGGGGTCCTGTTTCAATCTTCTGCACGTGATCAGCCAGTTTTCCCAGCACCATTTACTGAATAGGTTCTCCTCTCCCCAATGGTCGTTGGAGGCTTTGTCAAAGATGAGTTGGTTGAGAAATTGAGGCTTTGCTTCTGGAATCTCTGTCCTGTTCCATTGGTCTGTATGCCTGTTCTTTTTTTTTTTTTTGCGTTGGAGTCTCACTCTGTCGCCCAGACTGGAGTGCAGTGGCCGCTCCCGGCCACTGCAGCCTCGACCTGCTGGGCTCCGGCGATCCTTCCGCCTCAGTCTTCCGAGTAGCCGGAATTACAGGCATGCGCTACCACACCTGGCTGATTTTTTGATTTGTTGTAGAGATGAGGTCTCGCTGCCCAGGCGGGTTTCGAACGCGCGGGCTCAGGCAATCCACTCACCTCAGCCTCCCAAAGGCGCGGGATGACAGGCTGAGCCACCGAGCCCGGCTGTATGCCTGTTCTTATACTTTTTTTTTTTTTTTTGAGTTGGAGTCTCTGTCGCCCAGACTGGAGTGCAGTGGCACGCTCCCGGCCACTGCAGCCTCGACCTGCTGGGCTCCTGTGATCTTTTCGCCTCGGTCTTCCAAGTAGCTGGAACTACAGGCACGCGCTACTACGCCCGGCTAGTTTTTGATGTATTGTAGATGAGGTCTCGCCAAGTTGCCCAGGTGGGTCACGAACCTGCGGGCTCAGGCAATCCAGTCACCTCAGCCTCCCAAAGTGCTGGGATTACAGGTAGAGCCACCGAGCCCAGCTATTATACTATTTAATTTTATTTTTAAGAGACGGAATCTTGCTCTGTCGCCCAGGGTGAAGTGCAGTAATGAAATCGTACATCACTGCGACCTCGAATTCCTGGGCTCAAGATCCTCCTGCCTTGATCTCCCAAAGTGCTGGGACTACGGGTATGAGCCACCGTGCCTGGCCACTTTTATATTTAGTTTGTAGTTGTATCTGTTTTCCAATGCTACTATTCTTTCTTTCTTTTTTTTGAGCTGGAGTCTCACTTGTCGCCCAGACTGGAGTGCAGTGGCCGCTCCCGGCCACCGCAGCCTCGACCTGCTGGGCTCCGGCGATCCTTCCGCCTCAGCCTTCCGAGTAGCCGGAATTACAGGCGTGTACTACCACGCCCGGCTGATTTTTTGATTTATTGTAGAAATGAGGTCTCGCTGCCCAGGCGGGTCTCGAACCTGCGGGCTCAGGCCATCCACTCACCTCAGCCTCCCAAAGGCACGGGATTACTGGCTGAACCACTGAGCCCGGCTGCTACTATTATTTCTTTGTGACTTTTTTTTGAGTCAGAGTCTCACTGTCAACCAGGCTGGAGTGCAGTGACACACTCATGGCCACCACAGCCTTGACCTGCTGGGCTCAGGCAATTTCTCTGCTCCAGCCTTCCAAGTAGCTGGAACTACAGGCATGCACCACCATGCCTGGCTAATTTTTTTTAATTAATTGCAGAGACGAGGTCTCTCTAGGTTGCCCAGGCTACTCTCAAACACCTGGACTCAGGCAATCCTCTCACCTCCGTCTCCCAAAGTGCTAGGATTACAGGTGTAAGCCACCACACCCAGCATTCTGCATAACTCTTACTCTCTCATTTATAGTTTCCTTCTTGTCTCTGTATTCTGGGTAATTTCTGCAGATCGACTTTCCAGCTAATTCCCCCCTCAGTAATAACCAACCTTCTGCTGAATAATATATCCATGGAGTTTTTTTATTTCCAACAATTAAAAAAATGTTTTTATTATAAAGATGTGGGGTACAATTCAGGGTTAGGTCTACAAACGTTGATTATGCAGGTACCCTTGTTGATGAGGCATGAAATTCTTTTTTAAAGTAGGAGTCCCACTCTCTTGCCCAGGCTGGCGTGCAGCGGCACACTCACGGCCGCCACAGCCTCGATTTGCTGGACTCAGGTGATCCTTCTGCCTCAGCCTTCCAAGTAGCTGGGACTACAGACGCACACCACCACGCCCGGCTAATTTTTTTATTTATCGTCGAGACCAGGTCTGCCCTGGGTTCAGGCAGTCCTTTCGCCTCTGCCTCCCAAAGTGCTGGGATGACAGGTGTGCGCCACTGAGCCTGGCCTAGTATTTTCAATATTGTGTTTGGCCCTAGCAATATCAGACATACCCAAGAGTCCAGCCTGTCCTTGCTTCTCTGATGTGAGCACAGTGATTCATTTCTTTATATGTTTGGTGATCTTCGTGAGGTCTTTTCGTTTCATGTATCTATAGACAAATGGAGGGTCTAGCCCGAGCATGCTTTTCTTGGAGAGGATTTGCACCACCAGCTGGGCCTGCTTTTGGTCCCACCATGGTCCCCAGCTCCATGTGGGCAGCCCCTTGTCACCTCCTGATCACAGCATGCACTGCTTGTGGCTGGGTCCTTCAGAGCCCTTCCCTCCTGTGAACCAGCTCAAGGTCCGACTGATTCTTTCCACCCAGGGCTCCCCCACGTGTGGCCCCAACCTGCCTGGCTTTGAGTTTTGAAGCCAGTCCATAAACCCCACTCTGCCTCCTCTTCAGGATTGTCCCGGGGATCACAGACGATGACTGGTGCAGAGCAGTGCTCCCCGTGTGCCCCGGGCACCAAGGGTCCAGCCTTCCTGTCCAGCGGGTCACCTCCCGTCTCTACCCCTACAGAGAGGCCCAAAGTCCAATAGCCCAATGCAGATGCTTTATTGTTCTGTTTAAGAACATGACGCACAGGCCCCGGGACCCGAGTGACGCTGAGAGCTGGAAAGGGTGAGGTCGGTGGCTCTGGCATGGGGCGAGCGGCCAGTCTCAGGCTCTTGCGGGGCTGGGCCTGACTTCTGGCAAGGGGCTGCTCTTCTGGCCTGCAGCTTCTCGAGGCCAGGCCCTGCCTGAGGCGAGGCCCGCAGAGGGAAGCCTGCGCGGAAGAAAGACGTGGCCACTGGCTATCCCTGAGGGCGCAGCAAGCAGCTTGGGGTTTGGCCAGGGCGGGCGGGGCTGAGGGCCTCACAGTCCCCTCTCCACAGCTCCGGCGGCCCGCTCCCTCGGCCAGCTGCTGCTCACCTGCCACCGTGCTCCCACCTGTCACCCTCCTGAGAGAACCTCTGAAGGCAAGAAGGAAGAAGCTGCAGCTTCTCCCTTCTCAGCCAAGTGGGAGGAGCTGCCGTGCCCGCCCACTAGGAGGCACCTGGTGAGCGTGAGGAACTAATCTGGCCGGAAAGCCTGTGTGAGTTCACGGCATCCGTCCGACCCCCAGCCCAGCTCTGTGCAAGCCGAGTCCAAAGCTGGCAAGGAGAGCCAGCCCGGCTCGGGCGGGTTCCCAGTGCTGCCTCTCCCGGCGAGACCCCACTACCCCAGGCCTTGAGGCAGTGGGCGGGGCACCTAGCTCCTGGGCTGCAAGTGCTGGTGGAGCTGCTCAGCCTGCGTCTTCAGGCGCTGGAATTCCTCCTGGATGAAGTCGGTCAGGGCTTTGCGCATCTCCACCTGAGAGAAAGGACCTGGGCTGGCCTGCATGCCCAGGAGCCTGGCCAGGCGTCCTGGGAAGCCACGGGGCTGGGGGCTGGGGGAGGCACTCGGCCGACAGCCCACAGCGGGGCTCTGCGGACAGCTACGGGGAGCCTGGGAGGACACTCACGGCCGACTTGTTCTCCGCCCGGAGCCGCTCGAGCACGGGTAGGGCACTGAAGGGCTTCCCGATCAGCACGGTGATTTTCTGTGGGGAGGTCAGCCACCAAGGGTGACAAGGAGCAGTGCCCACAGCCCTGCTGGAACAGCCCTCATGTGCTGCTTGGGGGCCCATCCTCCCCCCTTTAAAACCAGGTGGTGGGCCATCCCGATCTGGGAGCAGACCTATCCCCTATCCCCACCCCAGGGCCCAACCCTGCCTCAGCCTGATGTTCTCTGCTCTCATTCTAATGACCTCAGTGCCAGGAAGTCCCTGTCTATATCCCACTTGGTCCCCCTGCTGCCACCTCAAGCTCAGCTCCTCCTGCATCTGGCAGACACGAGGCAGAGGACAGACAGACAGGCAGACAGATGACTATAGTCAGCACCCCCTACCCACCTGTCCAAAGCGCGGGAAGTAGGGCGGACTGTTAGGAAGGACGTCATTCATTCCTGTGGCACAGTGGACAGAGGCTGGACATTGGGTGGAGCCTAGCAGCCCAGGTCCAGAGACAGCCCCAGGCCCCCACCCAGATGCCCGGTCTGTCACCATCTAGGGAAGGCCCTCTCCCTGCCCCCTCCAGGCTCACCGACGTGCCACAGTGGCAGGATGATGGGGTTAAGATGACACTCAGCAATCAGGCGCCCAATTCCTGCCCGGAGGAGAGGCAGAAACGTTGGCACGAGCTGGGCCCTGGGCCAAGCTTCCGTGCCAGCCTATGGCCAGTTCCACCCCGGAGGTCCCCCAGTTCCAGCCAGCTCCCCTGGGGCCACATGCCACCTCTGAGCCAGGATGGTGGCCGCGACCAGACAGGGTCAGCAGCCCTTACCCCACTTGAAGCGCAGGAACTCGGAGCTCATGTTCACTTTCCCTGCGAGAGAGCACACAGGCGAGGCTTGGGAGCCCGTCCTACTCAGACTGGGGGCCCAACCCTGCCAGCCCACTGACCTTCCGGGAAAATGTGCACCCAGTCCCCGTGGTTGAGCTTCTCCAGGATGAAGTCCATCCCCTTCTGGTAGACACCGTCCCCTGCAGAGAGAAGGCCTCTCCCCTGCAGCCCTCTTCTTGGGCTGGGCTGTCAGCTTGCCCTGGGTGCTCTCCAGGCCTCAGTGCAACAGGCCCGGCCCCCTGGGGCCCGTGTGTGACGAGCTGGCCCCCAACCCCCTCCCCGGGAAGGAAGCATCGGCTCAGCGGCTCCCCCTACCCTCACTGCCAGCATGCCCTCGACCTCCTTCTAAGGTCTTTCAAACCTCTAAGTGCCTGTCAAGTGCAAGCCAGCAGCATCCCAAGCCATCTCCTACTGAGATGCTGAACTCAGAGTCCTCCACCTACCTGCCCCCACCTCGCTGTCAGTGGCTTACCCACTGACTCAGCCACGTGTACCCACACACCTTGAAGACCCCCACGGCGGCTCACTGCCTGTCCTCCCTTCCCAACTAGGCCCCGGCTGCCAGTCAACAGCCAGTCCCAGAGCCTCTCTTTCTCCCGGGATGTGCTGCCCCTGGGGGTATCCTACCACATGCTGCCCCAGCCTGGAGGGCACTGCTGGAACAAACCAAGCCCACCTGTGACCTCCAGCCTCGCTTGGGCCCAGATTCTGGGGAGCAATCCTCTACCAGCTCTCAGCCAGTTCTCATGGCCACTCCTCAAAGGCACTTACTTGCCTTCTTCTTGGGACCCCTGAAGATGAGACCCGCCCTTAGGGAGTCCTCTTGGGAAAAGGAGGACATTCATCTAAATGCACATCGAGAGCCGGGAGAACTCTGACTTGCTAGACTACAAGAGGAGCCGAGCTGCCCCCGATTCTCACAACCTTCCACCTTGGAGACACCCCGGGGCCGTGACGATGGCCCGAGAAGAAAATGCAGACCTGGACCCAGGTGGCCCAGCTAGCAGCAACAACACAGCTGCAAATGCCCGATGCTGTGTGTGTTGTCAATTCAGAGATGCTTAGAGACAGTGACTGGGCACACAGGAACAGCCTCGGTGACAGGAAGTGAGCACACAGAGCACCAAGAGGAAGGCGGGGAGGGGGGCACGAAGGAACAGGTGCAGCAACCATCCTGGGAACATCGCTGGCCTATTAATAGCCTTGAACCTGTTCTCTGCAAGGCTGGTTCTTTGGAAGTCTGGCTCCAGGAGTCTCAACCCAAACCAAACAGAGGCCTGACCCAGCAGCTCACTTGGGCCGGGGATAGGGAGTGCCTAGGCTCTGGAGGTTTTTTTTGAGTTGGAGTCACACTCCATCACCCAGGCTGGAGTGCAGTGGCACGGCTACCGCAGCCTCAACCTGCTGGGCTTAGGCAATCTTTCCACCTCAGTCTTCCAAGCAGTTAAAACCATAGGCAGGTGCCACCATGCCCAGCTAATTTATTGTAGAGACGAGGTCTCGCCATGTTGCTCAGGCTGGTTTCGAACCCCTGAGCTCAGGTAATCCCCTCACTTCCGCCTCCCAAAGTGCTGGGATTACAGATGTGAGCCACCGAGCCTGGCCTAGAGTTTTCCCAAGTGGGGAAAGCAAGAGCAACGCTTTCCCCACTTGGGGTCGTAGCATATGCCAGGGAGTGGTCTTCATGGGCACAGGCTCCTCTACTGAAACTCGCCGGTGCCACCTATCTGCTGAACTTACAGTTGGAATTAAATCATCATCATCATGCACTTTTGAAGCAACACTTTGTGATTTTTAGCTGTGCAAACACTACTGCTACTCACTTGTGTAAAATCACTGCCACCCTTTAATCTCATATTACAAAGCACACTTGGGCAGGGTGCTGTGGTTCACGGCTGTCACCTCAGTTCTTTGGGAAGCTAAGGCGAGAGGATTGCCTGAGCCCTGGGGTTCTGGACCAGCCTGGGCAACTTGGTAAGAGCTTGTCTCCACAATAAATAAATTTTAAAAATTAGCTGGGCATAGTAGCGCACACCTGCAGTTCCGGCTACTTGGAAAGCTGAGGTGGAAGGATCGCTGGAGCCCAGCAGGTTGACGCTGGGGTGGCTGTGAGTGTGCCACGGCACTCCAGCCTGAGTGACAGAGTGAGACTCCAACTAAAACAATAACAACAACAACAACAACAAAGTCTATACTTGGAGAAAAAGAGAATTTTTTAGAACACAGAAGCAAAGTATGCCAAATACTTCCCTCGTGTTCATCACATTATTAGCTCTTCAGTGCACATCAAACATGTTTGATAAGTACCTTGTACACCCACTGTCTTTTGCTGAGGCATCCGGGAGTAAGAAGTGACTTTGTTTTTAATTGTGCAATAAAACCTAGATTCAGACCACAAGGAAGAACAAAACCACAAGCGGACACGGAAGGGCTGTCTGAGGGTGTAGAAGACTGAGACGCAGGCGTGAGGAAAGCAAGCAGGGTCCCCCTTCCAGGGCACACTGGACATGATGCCACAGCCATTCACAAAGACACTGTACCTTCTTTTTTGAGTCAGATTCTGTCACCCAGGCAGTGGCACACTCACAGCCACCACAACCTCAGCCTGCTGGGCTCAGGCAATCCTTCCACTTCAGCCTTTCAAGTACTGAAACCACAGGCGTGCGCCACCATGCCTGGCTAATTTTTTACTTATTGTAGAGAAGAGATCTTGCCTGGTGCCCAGGCTGGTCTCCAGCCCATGAACTCAGGCAATCCTCTTGCCTCTGCTTCCCAACGTGCTGGGATGACAGACGTGAGCCACCACGCCCGGTTCACTGTAGCTTCTGCTTGTCCCTTCCAGAGACGGAAGTAGCCTCCAAAAGCTGCAAAGGGAGCCCTTCATCAAAGCCTTCAACACTGGAGGTGACAGTACTGGGATTTACCACGTTTCACTAGAAACAACAAAGTCTTCCGCCACCTACCTCCTACCTCCTCCCTCTCTTCCCACTTGCAAGGCGGTGCCAGCAGCCCGGGGCTCCTACGGACATCGCTTCATGGAAATGGCGGTCTCCGTGGTGCCACAGGCCCCTGGCTTGCTTCTTTCCTCTCCAGCCACTGCTCCATGCCACTTTGGTGGCTTCTCTCCCTGCCATCCTGGGCCTCTGCTCTCTCCTCACTCCCTCTGGAATGTCACCTCTATCTACCCTCATGACTTGTCTGCAGTTGAATCCCCGGTATCTTTACCCTGATCGATGCTCTGAGTTCCAGGACCGAGTATCCCACTGCCTCTGGGACTGCCCCCCTACACAGGCGACAGGCTCAGACGCAGCATATGTAAAGTGGGACTTGCTGTCCCCCCTTGGCCCATCCTCCCACAGCTCAGGCCAAACACCTGGTGTCATCGTTGAGCTCTCTTTCTTTGCCCCTCCCACACTGAATCTGCTGGCAGGTCCTGCCAACTCTGTCTCCAGGACGTACCCCAAAGCGGCCCCCTTCTCTGACCCTGGGAGGCCCAGCCATCATCTGCTGCCAGACTAGTGCAACAGCTCTGAACTGGGCTCCTGCCACCAACCGGCCCTGCTGCCATCCAGTGGCCACAGACACAAGCAAGTTGCCACCCTGATGACAGAGTGGTGTCAAATCCAAAATTGAAAAAAAATTTAGCCTGTAGTTCCGGCTGCTTGGAAGGCTGAGGCGGAAGGATCACAGGAGCCCAGCAGGTCGAAGCTGCGCTGGCTGGGAGTGTGCCACTGCACTCCAGTCTGGGCGACGGAGTAAGACTCCAACTCAAAAAAAACAAAATTTAGGCCGGGTGTGGTGGCTCACGCCTATAATCCCAGCACTTTGGGAGGCCGAGGTGAGAGGATGGCCTGAGTCCATGGGTTCGAGACCAGCCTGGGCAACTTGGTGAGACCTCATCTCTACAGTAAATCAAAAAATTAGCCGGGTGTGGTGGCACACGCCTGTAGTTCCAGCTGCTTGGAAGGCTGAGGGGAAAGATGGCTTGAGCCAACAAGGTTGAGGCTGTGATGGCCATGAGCATGCCATTGCACTCCAGCCTGGGTGACAGAGTGAGACTCCAACGCAAAAAAAAAATTGTTTTGAGGCAGGGTCTTGCTATACTGTCCAGACTGGCCTTGAACTCCTGGGCTCAAATGATGCTCCCACCTTGGCCACCCATATAGCTGAGACTACAGGCATGAGCCACCACGCCCAGCTAGAGTCCAAAATTCTGCACAGGATTACTGTGGAATCTCCACATTGGGCCACACCTACATTTTCTACCTTGTCTCTTACCCCCTAGCACCTGGCTCATGCACGCCTGTGTCTAGAACGCCTTTCCTCTCCTTCTCTTTGTATTTTTTTTCAGAGACATAGTCTCACTCTGTCACCCAGGCTGGAGTGTAGTGGCATGATCATAGCACACTGCAACCTCGAACTCCTGGGCTTAAACACTCCTCCTGCCTCAGCCTCTCAGTGCTGGGATTACAGGCATGTGTCACTATGCCCAGCCGTCCCCTTCATTCTCTGCTTGGAAAAATTCTGCTTCCCCAGAGGAAAGCAACCTGGATTTGAATCCTGGCCTTGCCACCTTCTCACCCTGCAACCCTGGGCCAGCAGCTTAATCCCGCCAATTCCCCCGTTTGGAGAATGGAAATCAAAATGGCCCCCACCTCCTGGGGTTCTCAAGAGGTACGGAGTGGTTGCTCAATCTCAGACTCCTTAACCCACAAGCCTGTCTATTCTCTCAGAAGCAAAACCCGGCTGGGCGCAGTGGCTCAGCCTGTAATCCCAGTACTTTGGGAGGCCGAGGCAACAGGATTGCCTGAGCCCGGGGGTTCGAGACCAGCCTGGGCAACTTGGTGAGACCTCGAATCTACGATAAATCACAAAAACTAGCCCGGCGTGGTGGCGTGCATCTGTAGTTGCAGCTACTTGTAAGGCTGAGGTGGAAGGACTGCCTGAGCCTAGAAGGTCGAGGCTGCGGTGGCCGTGAGTATGCCACTGTACTCCAGCCTGGACGACAGAGTGAGACTCCAACTCAAAAAATAAAAATAAAAAATAGCCAGGCATGGTGGCATGTGTCTGTAATTCCAGCTACTTGGAAGGCTAAGGTGGAAGGATCAAGGATCGCCTGAGCCCAGCAGGTCAAGGCTGCAGTGGCCATGAGCGTGCCACTGCACTCCAGCCTGGGCAACAAGAGTGAGACTCCAACTCAAAAAAAAAAAAAAAAATCAGCAGCAGCAAAACCCTCTGGCCTCCTGGTTCATGCTATTGCCATCATGGATTAATGACAATGTTATTAATGCACTGTTGCCATGTCATTGAGGCTCTTGGTGACCTCACTGAGAGAAGAGGCCATGGATGATGCCTCCCTGAATTTTTTTTTTTTTTTCCGGGTCCAGGTTGCACTCTGTTGCCTGGGCTGGAGTGCAGTGGAGTGATCACAGGTCACCACAGCCTGGACCTCCTGGGCTCAGGCAATCCTTCTGCCGCAGCCTCCTGAGTAGCTGGGACTACAGGCTGAGACTCTAGGCATGTACTGCAACACCCAGCTCATTTTTAATTTTCTGTAGCAATGAGATCTTGCTGTGTTGTCCAGGCTGGTCTCAAACTCCCAGCCTCAAGCAATCCTCCCACTTCGGCCTCCCAAAGTGCTGGGATTACAGGTGTGAGTTACCACGCCCAGTCTGTCTTCCTGAGTCCTAACGCTAGAACTCCATATCCACACCCTTCCTGGACAGTCACTAAGAATCGAGTGCTCTCCAAGCAGCCATCCCTCCCCCCATAGCCTCTGTCCCCTCTGTTGCCACGTGACAGAGGAGCTGGGCTTCACACTGGCTCCCACGCTGCCCATCCCCACAGGTCCTCCTGGGGGGCAGCTCACCTCGGCACACAGGCACACACTTGCCCAGGCTGAAGAAGTGTGAGTGCAGCTCCTTGGTGAAGCAGATGTCTGCAGCCGCAGGCGTCCTGGAGCAGGGACAGGTGCTGTCAGCACCCCCGGCGCTACCTCCCGCCCCACCCCAGTGCCAGCAAGAGGGGAGGCACAGGGGGCGGGCCTGTGGGGCCCACCCAGTGCCCTGCCTGGGCTGCTGGACACCGCCTCCTGGGAAGAGCGTGAGGAGGGGAAATTCAGGCAGAGACCAGCAGGGCCAGCCAGGCCCGCGGGAGGGGCCCCTTCCTCCTCACCAACGCATCAGCTTCAGGTTCCAGATGTGGCGGAGCTTCAAGATCCCTGGAAGAGAGGAAAGGCTCGGTGGCCCACCCTCCCTGTGCCTGGAAGTGCCCTTTCCCCCACTTCAGAGAACGAGGGGCACGTGCAGCCACGCTAATATTTCCCTACAGCCCAAAGTGGTCAGCTTTCAGACTCCGGCCTCTCCCTCTCCTCCACCCTCTGTATCTTCCTCATCATGGCATCTGCTCCCCCGCAGCATACTTCCACTGTGCCCCGCCTTCTACACCGCTCCTTGTCCCACCATTGCCACTGCCACTGCCACTGCCACCACCCTAGTGCAGGCTACAGGACGGCTCCAAGGCCTCCGTCCTGGCCTCTCAGGGTGCACTGGCGGCATATGACAGGCCCTTCTCCACCCAGCAGCCAGGGTGAGCTCAGGAAGGCTGCAAGCTGGCCAGGTGGCTGCCTGTGGGCTCTAGGATGGTCTAGCCCCTCTGCTCAGGGGTACCTGGATGCCTCTCCACCCAGCCAGCTGGCTACTGGAGCCAAGCAAGTTTCGGTGAAGACAGCAAGGCAGGACTTTCTGGGTGTGGCAACAAGACTCTCAAACGGGGCTGGTGGAAGGGTACATATCTTCCGCGTCCTAGCAAACCTGGGGCCAGGACCACAGGTCTTCCAGCCCTAGCCCAGAGCTTGTCCCCAGTGTGTTCTCAGGACTCTGTGGGACCTTCACTGGTCTGGAGAACAGAGGGTTCCCCAGGCCTGATGTTAAGGAGCTGTCAGACCTTTGCGCGGGTCGCTGCCACTGCCACCGCCTCCTCCCTCCTTCCCCCTTGCCCACACCCTCCCCCCCGCAGCTGCAGCCCTCTCCAAATCAGCTCCCTCGAGGGATCCCCAAGGAGCCCAAACCACAATTTTCCCCTGGGGGAACCCCATAAACAAGAGAGCCAGGGTGCCACGAAAAGCCCGGCGAGAAGGGGTCCGCTGTGCTTGCTGTGGCCCGCCCTGTCCGTTCCCTCCCGCGCCCGCGCCCGCGCCCGCGCCCGGGTACCCCAGAGATGAGGGTCGTCCATGCAGGACTGGTGGTTGGAGACGGTGATGAGCGGCGTGGCGGGGCCGCGGTTTTCGACGAGCTCGTACAGCACCTCCTTGTTGTGCACGGTCAGGTGGTTCATGTACTCTGCGGGGGGACGGGGGTCAGCTCCTGCCCCGCCCGCGCGCCCCCAATCCAGCTCCGGCGGGGCGGGGACCCGGCAGCCCGCGCCACTCACTGGTCCAGAAGCAGCTGTAGGTGCCCACCAGGCCCATGACGACGCTGCTGGCCAGGGTCCAGGTGAGCCGCGGCACCGCGGGGAACGGCCACCTGACGTTCAGGGGCATCCCCCCGCCCCGCCGCGCCCCGGGCCGCCGCAGGGGTCTCCCACGGGCCCGCGCGAGGACGGGCGCCGCGGCACGGCGCGACAGGGGCCCGGCGCAGGGTCACCGCGCGGGCCGGGCTAGAGCCACAGAGGGGCCGCCACCGGCGACGAGCGGGAGACCCGCAGCGCGGGCGCTGGCAGCCGGGGCCGCGCGCACCCGCCGGAAAGCGAGCCCGCGCCGGCGCCCGCCTCCCCGCCGCCTGTCGCAAAGCGCGCTCGGCCGCTTGACGGCAGCGGGGACGGACCCGCGGGCCACGCCCCCGCTACCGCCCTCCGCGCTCCGGCAGTCCTCCCGCCTCCGCCTCCCAAAGAGTCAGGCTTTCAGGCGTGAGCCCCCGCTCCCGCGCCCGGCCCCTTTGAAACCTGACACCACTCCAGGTCGGGGCTGGAGAAGCGCTTTTGCTGCACTTGTTTTTTCTCTCCCGGTGTTTGTGTCGAGGTACGAGTCACTTAGAATTAACCGTTTTAAGGCCGGGCGCGGAGGCTCAAGCCTGACATCCCAGCACTTTGGGAAGCGGAGGCTAGAGGACTGCCTGAGCCCACGGGTTCGAGACTCTCCTGGGCAGCTCTGCGGGACCTCATCTCTACAGTTAAAAAAAAATCAAAAAATTAACCGGGCATAGTGGTGCACGCCTGTAGTTCCAGCTACTTGGAAGGCTGAGGCGGAAGGATCGCCGGAGCCTGGCAGGTCGAGGCTGCGGTGGCCGGGAGCGTGCCACTGCACACCAGTCTGGGCGACAGAGTGAGACCCCGACTCAAAAAAAAAAAAAAAGAACCATTTTATAGTGTCTTATACCATCTTCTGTTACATATAATCTCTTACATGCAAAACATACAATTATATATAGTACATGTTATATATCAATTACATTATGTAGTTTTAGGAAATTGCGTATATATACAATATTACATGATGGTGCTGTGTGTGTGTGTGTGTGTGTGTGTGTGTGTGTGTATGTAAGATATGCGCTAATGCGCAAAATAATGTAACATGTAACATAATGTGATATATACAATAAGATTGAATGCTATATGTAATACATAAAACATCACTCTGGGAGGCCGAAGTGAGAGGATTGCCTGAGCCCAGGGATTCGAGACCAACCTGGGCAACTTGGCAAGACCTCATCTCTACAATAAATCCGACTTTAAAAAAAAAGTACACAGGGGCAACACCCCCTTCAGATCCCCTCCCACAGTGGGAGCTTTTCTGCCCTCTCAATAAATCCTGCTTTCTCAAAAAAAAAAAAAATCAAAACATAAAACGTAGTATTTTACTAACATTTGATACATTTACAATGTTGTCAACCACAACTTCTAAGTAGTTTCAAACATATTTATCACCTCAAAAGAAAGTGCCATAACCATTAAGCAGACCTTTTTTTTTTTTTAAGAGTTAAAGTCTCATTCGACCGGAGTGCAGTGTCACCCTCACAGCCACCACAGCCTCAACAGGCTGAGCTCAGGCAATCCTTCCACCTCAGTCTTCCAAGTAGCAGGAACTACAGGCGGGCACCATCACACCCAGCTAATGTTTTTTGATGTATTGTAGAGATGAGGGCTTACCATGTTGCTCAGGCTGGTCTCGAACCCCTGAGCTCAAGCAATCCTTTTACCTCCACCTTCCAAAGTGCTGGTATTACAGGCGTGGGCCACCACGCTAGGCCAAGCAGTCCATTTTTAAAATGTATTTATTTCTTTATTTTTCTTTGTATTTATTTGAGTCAGAGTCTCACTCTCACCCAGGCTGGAGTGCAGTGGCACAATCACTGCAGCCTCAAACTCCTCAGCTAAAGCCATCCGCCTGCTTCAGCCTCCTGAGTTGCTGGGACTACAGTTGCGCCACCACACCTGGCAAATTTTTTTATGTCCTGGTCTCAAACTCCTGGGCTCAAGCGATCCTCCTCCCATGTAGGTCTTCCAAATTGCTGGGCATGTAGGCATGAGCCAGTGTACCCAGCCGTTTTTACTTTTTTTTTTTGAGTTGGAGTCTCACTCTGTCGCCGAGACTGGAGTGCAGTGGCCGCTCCCGGCCACCGCAGCCTCGACCTGCTGGGGTCCGGTGATCCTTCCGCCTCAGCCTTCCAAGTAGCCAGAATTACAGGCATGCGCTACCACGTCGGGCTGATTTTTGATTTATTGTAGATATGAGGTCTCGCTGCCCAGGCAGGTCTCAAACCCATGGGTTCAGCAGTCCACTCACCTCAGCCTCCCAAAGGCGCGGGATTACAGGCCGAGCCACTGAGCCTGGCTGTTTTTACTTTTTTAAAAAATATGTATTTGTTTGTTTGTTTTGTTTATTTTTTTTTGAGTCGAAGTCTCAGTCTGTCACCCAGGCTGGAGTGCAGCGGAACACTCATGGCCACAGCAGCCTCAACCTGCTGGGCTCCGGCAATCCTTCCGCCTCAGTCTTCCAAGTAGCTGGAACTATAGGCGTGCACCATCATGCCCGGCTACTTTTTTGATTTATTGTAGAGACGAGGTTTCGCCATTTTGCCCGGGTTGGTCTCCAACCCGCGGGCTCAGGCAATCCTCTCACTTCCCCTGCCCAAAATGCTGGAATTACAGGCGTGAGCCACCGTGCCCAGGTAAAATCATAATTTATTGAATTAAAAATGTCTTTTCATTGGTGAGATAGACAACTTAAAAAATAAAAACAGATATTAAAAAAAAATAAACATTTGTTCCGGCCTTCTGCCCATCACCACGCTCAACCCATGATATACCCCTTCTCTTGGGACGGTTTCTCGGTCCGTCGGTGACTTTCACGACTTGGCCAGACAGTGCGCGGCCTGTCCCTCGCTTGGGCATCCAGAGCGCTTGCCTCAACACGCCAGACCCGGGAGCGCGCAGCCAGGCCGGGGTCTGGGGCCCGAGGACGCGGAGAGAAGACGCTTGTCGTCGGAGGGGCCCGGGACCGCTGCGCCGGGCGTGACTTGGGTGTGACTTGCGGGTCCCGCGCCTGCCCCGCCAGCTGCCGCCGGAGCCGGGACCCGGGCCGAGCGCGGGGCGGGCGAGCACGCTCAGGGGCCCACGCGGGCGCCAGCTCCCCTTGCACCCGGCCCTTGGCACAGGTCCCCGCTCATTACGCGGCGGCGGCGGCGGGCCTGCCACGCTCCAGTGACTCACAAGCCTGTCGCCTCCGGCAGCCCGGGCTCGGCTGGCGGGCGGTCCCACGTCGGACCCGGAAGGCGGGCGGGACCCGAAGGTGGGCGGGCCACCCGGCCGTTCCCAGGCTGGAGGAGGGGCGGAGCGGGGCAGGCCTGCTGGACAGCAAGCCACGCCCGGCCGGCCCGGATGGTAGGGCCACGGCTTCTTCCTCTTTTATTTCCTCGCGTCCCTACCCAGGCAGGAGCTGCTCTTCTGGGACGTCCCGATCCGCTTAAGGCCGAGGCAGACGTGGTGACTCGCTGGTCTGCGCAGGTAGGGGAGCCCTCTAGGAGAGGGAAGGAGGGAGGAGGTTGCCCCCTGTCTGGGGAGGTGCTCGGGTCGGGGAGGAAACCACAGGGCTGGGGCCAAGGCTGGTGTTGGCTGCCCCAGCTGGGCTGTGGGCTGAGGCCAGGAACAGTCGTTCGCTCTGGCTCTTCTTACCCGTAGCCCTTGTGGTGGCCTAGCCCCAGAGCCTTCAAGCTTGCTGGTGCCAGCCCAGGGCTGCCCAGATGCTCAAATATGTCCCCAAATAGGCACCAGGGCAGGGAATCCAAACTAGCATGAGTGACAGAGCAGGTGCTCGGGGAGAAAGAGGCATCAAGGCCAGCCAGGAGGGAGCCACTGTGACAGGGAGACAGAGAGGAAAGAGCAGAAAGGGTGGGCGCGGAAAAACAGGTAGAGGTTAAGCGAGGCCGAAAGAGAGCCTGAGGGGACGCAGAGGGCTGCGGAGAAAAGCAGCAGAGGAATCTGAGCCTCAGGCGCCCGGCAGCGCGGCAGCGCGAGGGGCTGAGCCCTCAAGGTCAGGATGAGCCCTACCTAAAGATACGTCCAGAGAGGTGCGCCGGAGGAGGGGAGCTCCAGCTGGCAAGATGAGAGCTGGCGGATGGTGGCGAGGGTGGAAAAGAGGCCCTATCACGCATCACAGTGGAGGGGCATTTGCCTGTATCTGAGATCACGTTAAGTACATACACCCTTGGGAGTCAGCAACCAAGCCAACGGAAGCGAAAAGCACTTGCGCCTCCCCGGGCCTGGCTGCATCTGCCATGACCGGGGTTTCTGGAGGGGAATATTATGCGGCCGTTTAAAGGAATGAACTTGAGCCCTTGTGGGCTGTAGGTGGGAATGGGCAACGATGCAGCCGCTGTGGAAAAACAGTGTGGAGGCTCCTCAGAAAGCTAAAAATAAAACTACCCTACATTCCAGCAGTCCCACTGTGGGGGATATACCCAAAAGTATCAAAAGTGGGGACTCCTGAGATTTGCACAGCTATGGCCATAGTAGTGCTGTTCACAATAGCCAAAAGATGGATGCAGCCCAGTGGCCATCGACAGGCGACTGAATAAACAAAACGTCCAGCCTCAAAAGGAAGGAAATTCTGACACATGACACAACATGACTGACTCTAGAAGGCACTGTGCTCTGTGAAATAAGCTAGCCACAAAAGGACAAATACTGGAGGCCTCCACTTCTGCGAGTTCCCTAGAGTGGTGACATTCATAGAGACAGGCAGTAGGAGGGTAGGTGCTGGAGCTGGCGGGGTGGGGGGAGGGGAGCTGGGGGATAGGAGGATGAGCGAGCTCTGTGGATGGAAGGTGGTGACGGCTGCACACCATGAATGTGCCTCTGCCCCAAGTTGTACACTTCACATGGCGAGCATGTGACATTTAGGGGATGTGGATGCCACCACAATTTTTAAAAATAGTCTGGGATCGGTGACAACCCTGGAGCACATGGCAGCAGAAGGGACACACCCCCAAGTCCTAGGAGGAGACACGCTGGCCTCTGAGACAAGAGGGTCTAGGGGCTCAACTTGGCCTGTTTGGAGACATCAACTTTCTGCTCATGGAAGAAGCACGCGTGGCCCCAGGAGGTTGGCCCTGGCAGCAGGGAGAGTGCCACTTTCTCTGTTCCTTATTCCCATGTCCTTCCAGAGCAGAACTAAACCCAGCTGCGAGCACGCTCTGGGGCAACCTGGCTTCCTCTGAGGGGCCGGAAGCCACAGGGAGCCATGCGCTACCCAGCCACACTGCTCCTCATCTTCCTGGCTAGTGGGGCTCAGGCCTTTCGCATCTGTGCCTTCAATGCCCAGCGGCTGACACTGACCAAGGTGGTCAGGGAGCACGTGATGGACACCTTAGTTCGGGTAGGTTGATCGCTTCGGGGAAGCTGCGCCCCTAAGGACCATGACCTAAAGCCCCAGCCCTGCCTGACCAGGCGTGTGTCTCAGAGAAGAGGGGGCGTGAGGAGATGTGGTGCTGAGAGGCAGAGCATGTGCCCTATCTGCCGTGGGCCTCAGTCTCCTTCTCTGTAAAATGGATGGGGTGTGGGTGGGGGTGGCAGTCAATCTTCCGTGTCCCACTGCTTTCTGTGGGCTGTGGCCAGCGAGCCCACGATACTCTTAGCCACACCAGTGTCTCTCAGGGCAGGTGGCACTGAGTAGGGCTGGCCTTCCTGGTGTCCTGCAGATCCTGGCTCGCTGTGACATCACGGTGCTGCAGGAGGTGATGGACTCTTCTGACAGCACCACTTCCCTCTTGCTTCGAGAACTCAAACGGTGAGAAAGCTCTGTGGTCTGCTCTAATCAGGGCCTCCCCAGAGCCTCGGCAGGGTCTGACCCTGGCTTCTCCTTTTCCCAGCAGATTTGATGACTCTGGGCCCTACAACGCCCTGATCAGCCCCCTGCTGGGGCAAAATGTGTACAAGGAGAAGTATGTGTACTTCTATCGGTAAGCACAGGAGTTGGCCCTTGGCCCTGATGAGGTGGCCCATTACTCCCAAGGGCCACAGGGTCCCCCACTCCATGGACACCTCGCCTTCTCTTCTCAACAATTTTCCTCTGGGCCTTCCCCATCGGCTGCCCCAGCCAGCCTGTCCTGTAGGAGTGTGGGCCCCTCTGCCCCTCCTGTGCAAGGGCTTGGGGCATGACTGGCCCCTCTGTGGCTTCTGGGAAGAGGCTCAAGGGGGCAGTTGTGGGCCTTGGGTAGATCTGAATCCCAGAAACGGCCCTAAGGCCCTGGGGGGGACGGGCTGGGGGAGCCTTTGGAGTTAAAATGGAGAGGGCAAAGGGAACTGTCAGGGGAGAAGATGTTTCTCTAGACAGATGAAATTATCTGGTGCCCAAAATAACTGGGCAGCCTCCTAGGTATGTGAGAGAATGGAAAACATGTCCCCACATGCACGCTCGTCACGCATCACAGCCCAAAGTGGGAATGTCCTCCAACCGCCAGATCAACCAAATGGGGTCTACCCACACAACAGAGTATGATTCAGCCAGAAAAAAAGTAATGACACATAGGCACAAGCCATATCATGATTGAACCTGCAGAGCACTGTGCAGCCGGGCGCGGTGGCTCCTGCCTATCATCCCAGCACTTTGGGAGGTTGAGGTGAGAGGACTGCCTGAGCCCGCGGCTTCGAGACCCGCCCGGGCAACTTGGCGAGACCTCATCTCTACAATCAATCAAAAAATTAGCCGGGCATGGTAGCGCGCACCTGTAGTTCCACCTACTTGGAAGGCTGAGGCGGGGGGATCACCTGAGCCCAGCAGGGTGAGGTTGCGGTGACCATGAGTGTGCCACTGTACTCCAACCTGGGTTACAGAGCAAGACACCAACAAGGAATCAAGGAAGGAAGGAAAAAAAAACACTGTGAAGGAAAGGAGCCAGTTACAAATCACAGATCATTTGATTCCATTCGTGTGGAATATCCAGAGCAGGCAGATCTACCAGATAGAGAACAGGCTAGACGCGGTGGCTCATACCTGTAATCCCAACACTTACTTTGGGAGGCCGAGGCGAGAGGATTGCCTGAGTCTAGGAGTTCAAGACCAGCCCGGGCAACTTGGCGAGACCTCGTCTCTACAATAAATCAAAAAATAAGCTGGGTATGGTGACACATGCCTGTAGTTCCGGCTGCTTGGAAGGCTGAGGCAGAAGACTCACCTGAGCCCAGCAGGTCGAGGCTGCAGTGGCCATGAGCGTGCCCACTGCACTCCAGCCTGGGCAATAGAGTGAGACTCTGACTTAAAAAACAAAACAAAAATAGATAGAATATAATGTTTCTTTTGGGGCAATGCTTCCCATCTCTTGGTCCTCCCAGGTCGCAGAAGACACAGGTCCTGAATTCCTACGTGTACGATGACAAGGATGACCTCTTTGTCCGGGAGCCCTTTGTGGCCCGGTTCTCTTTGCCCAGCAAAGGTAGGAGGGGAAGAAAGGTGGGCCTGGTGCATGGGAGCAGGAAGGGGGTCTGGCTGGCTCCCCTGGGGGCCTGGTTACCTGGAGGGGGCTAAGGCAGAAGGGCTGGGAGTGGGTGGCAGCCCTCAGTCTCTGGGCCTTCTAGTCCTTCCCAGCCTGGTGCTGGTCCCGCTGCACACCACTCCCAAGGCCGTGGAAAAGGAGCTGAACGCCCTGTATGACGTGTTTCTAGACGTCTCCCAGCACTGGCAGAGCCAGGTAGGGCTGGCAGCTTGCACGGGAGGGATGGGGACAGGACGACCCAGCAACTGGGCCTGACTGCTGCTGTGTCTCTAGGATGTGATCCTGCTCGGGGACTTCAATGCTGACTGTACTTCACTGCCCAAAAAGCGCTTGAGCAAGCTGGCCCTGCGGGCCGAGCCCGGCTTCCACTGGGCGATCGCCGACGGGGAGGACACCACGGTGCGGGCCAGCACCCACTGTGCCTATGACCGCATCGTGCTGCACGGGGAGCGCTTGCAGAGCCTGCTGCGCGCCGCAGCCCCCTTCAACTTCCCCGGGAGCTTCCGGCTCACTGAGGAGGAGGTGAGGCAGGGGGCCAACAGCGGGAGGAGGGAAGGAACGGGGTCACAGGGAAGCCCCCTCAGCCCTGGGCACTGATGCTTTGTCCCATCACCCGCCCTCAGGCCCTCAACATCAGCGATCACTACCCCGTGGAGGTGGAGATGGAGCTGAGCCGGGCAGCACACAGCATCCAGCCTCTCCACCTGGCCACTCTGCTGCTGCTGTCACTGCTGCAGTCGCTCCTGCCCCCTCACCTGGGGCCTTAGGCCTGCTGCCCACAGATGTGATGACGACACTGCCTTTGGCCTTGCCTGCTCATCACATCCTGGGGCGGCAGCCCTCCTCCGCCTGCCTTTTGTTTCATTTGACGCAAGTTCTTTGGTTGGGCTCAGGCACTCATGCCACCTCCCCCCAGGTGGTGTCAGGAGTGGAGACAAAGCAGCCGCCGGGCTGGGGGAGGGGAGAGCTCTGGAGGCTTCTTAGCCAAACTCCTGCAGGGCTCAGAAAGGGGGAATCACATGCTCCAAGGATGTTATTATATGACACAAAGGAAACTTCCACGATGAGAACAAAAATCCAGGCTGGAGGGATCTTACACGTGTGCAGCCAACGTGCCAACATGCTGCCTTTCCCGGGTCCGGCATTCACATGAACCACAAAAAGGAAAGCAACACGACCTGCAAGGAGGGTAATGAGCAGAACAGCAAGGCCCGCAAAACCAGTGGACAGCGGGAAGTGTTTAAGCCTATCGTAATCCAGCGATGAACAGCCTAGAAACAGCCCTGTTCCTGCCGCCCAGGGGTGCTGTTGTCCACACTGGCACGTGCCTCTGTGCACACAGCAAGGCCAGAAGTGCACACAATACCTGAGCCAGGCAACCCCCTCAGGTCCGCTCCCACTGTGGGAGCTTTTCTGTCCTCTCAATAAATCCTGCCTTCTAAAAAAAACACAACAAAAGTGCAAACCTGAGCCCATTACATAACCTGAATAGCGACTGTGGGAACCCATGGATGTCCAGAAGAGGATACTTGACAAGTCATCCGTCTAGGGTGTTGGTGAAACAGGGCCTTTCTTTCCCCATCCTCCATTCTCCCAAAGAACAGAGCTCAGTAAAAAACCATTGGGACACCAGGACTGTTCAAGTGTTAACCATAATCGTATTTATGGTTTGGAACCATCTCCCCCAAAGAAATAAAGCAAATTAAAACTTTAAGAATGGCTGGGCATGGTGGTTCACGCCTATAATCCCAGCACATTGGGAGCCCACACGTTCAAGACCAGCCTGGGCAACATGGTGAATCCTTCTCTCTACAATAAATCAAGAGAAAGTTAGCCAGGCATGGTAGTGCACACCTGTACTTCCAGGCTGAAGCAGGAAGGATCGCCAGCACCCAGGTCAACCCTGGGGTGGCATTGAATATGCCACTGCACTCCAACCTAGGTGATGGAGTGACTCCAACTCAAAAAAATGTTGCCATAAAATACCAATATAGAAAAACCATAAAAGTCACCAAAAAATCAGAGGCCTCTTGTAGGCCACAGGATTGAGCCAACATGTGCCAGCCCTGGAACCAAAGGCCTTTGGAGTTATTTTCCCTGGGCCTAGAGGTGCCAAGTGAGGGGGAAGGGACCTCTGGAAATTCAAGCCCTGAATTTGCTGGGTAGGTAGGGCAGAGGGAGACAGAAATAGGGCCAGGACAACCCAAAAACCTGACACTCGGGTCCATGCCCAGCACAACTCACCCCTACCCATTTCCAAAACACTGCTTGGTAGGGGATTCCACAGGGGATGGCCCAAGACCCCTCCATCCCCATGGAGTATGATACTGGGGCAGCAAGGATTGTGCCACCTTTCACTATCCAACTCAGGACTGTAATGTTTTGCAACCTACTGCCTAAGTTGTGGGGGAGGTCAGGGCCAGTCCTCACCCTTTGTTCCCTCATTAACCCTGGTGAGTTGTCAGCCTGTTTCTGAGTGAAAGCCCAATGACCCCAGTGTTCCCAGAGATCCTTCCCCCCAGTGCAGATGCAAAGACAGATAAACAGGAAGCAAGATTTATTGATATGGGGACGAAGAGCCAGCAGAGTGAAAGTCTTCATGAGTGCAGGGCCCGCCACTTGTCCAGGGGGCCGCGATTGGGGATGTATTTGACCCCACAGCCATCTGGGATGAGCCGCTTCTCAGCCACCATGTCTTCAAATTCATCTGCGTTAAACTTGGTAAAGCCCCACTTCTTTGAGATATGGATCTATAGAGGAATGGGAAGAACTGAGTCAGGGGGCCTGGGGTAGAGACACGGGAGAAGGGGTCTATATAAGTACTGCTCACCTTCTGACGGCCAGGGAACTTGAACTTGGCCCTGCGTAGAGCCTCAATCACATGCTCCTTGTTCTGCAGCTTGGTGCGGATTGACATGATGACTTGGCCAATGTGCACCCTGGCCACAGTGCCCTGGGGCTTTCCAAAGGCACCTCGCATTCCTGTCTGGAGCCTACATTGGGGATATGGCAAGGTCAGACATGAACACACACTGGCAAGGGCTGTCTCCAAGGTCCCTTAGAACAACCTATACAAGAAACAGGCTGCGTACACTACCAAGGAAGCTGCTGTTTGCAGCCATTGCACACCGGGTCCCCACGAGGAAAGGAACACGGTCGGCTTACTTGGCTGCAGAGAACAGAGAACCCCACAAAGAACCACTGGGAGGACCTGCAAGGGGCCACTGGGCCCATCTGAGCTCTCCAACTACCTGCTTGCCGACAGATGGTTAGCACCAGGCTCAAAGCAAGAGCTACTCCTACAAGAGGTATCTCCTTCCACCTGCAACCAAGAGGCTGTGAAAATTTCATTATGCTGCTTTCTTGTCTGGCAGCACCGACGTTTTCAGCTCGCAGAAAGGGGGAGTGCTCATTGGAAGCCACTTGCCAGCCACATCCTGTATCTCTCACTAGTTAGCCACTATGGCTGTGTATGTGGGGCCACCCCATGCCCTGAGGGATGATAATCCAAGCCTAACAGACACCCCAAACTGTGGGATAATGCCTAAAAATGACCGAGGCTAAGCTCACCTGTCAGCCCCAGCACAGGACAACATCTTGTTGATGCGGATGACATGGAAGGGGTGGAGCCTCACTCGGATATGAAAACCATCTTTGCCACAGCTCTTTACCATGTACTTGTTGGCACAAATACGGGCAGCCTCCAAGGCTAAGTGGGGGAAAGCAGGTAGCAGAGTGAGACAGGTGGTAGAGAGCCACTTACCACGACTGTCCCCAACTCTCAAGGAAAGTGTGTGGGCTCGGGGAGATGACAAACAACCCTGCCTCACCTTCAGAGGACAGCTGTTCATATTCATCCGACACCATGTGGCCACAGAGTGGGAACTCATCTACTTTTGCCTTCTTCCGTCCCAGGTCAAAGATGCGAATCTTAGCATCTAAAAAAAACCTTGGGTAAGTGTGTGTGGGAAGCCGTGGAGAGCAGAGACAGCTGCCAAACCAACTTGGGAGCTCTCCCACTACTTACCAGGAACACCTCGGCAGAAGCGAGATTTGGGGTATGGCTTGTTCTTGCAATACCGGTAACTGCAGGGGAGAAAACAAGCAAGTTTGGTGGAATTCACAAGGAAACAGGAACCTTGACTGCCCCCTCTCAGAATAACCGGAGGAGGGATAAGAGGGGTGGAAAATGCACAAACATTTCGATTCGGGGAGAAAGACTGAAACACAGCACCATGGTCACAAGAGGTGCCACAACAGAGGACACCCAGGACAGAAACAGAATTGCTGTAACTTCCTTTTCCTGTAGCTTTACACTTCCTAACGCCTTGAAATGTGCCTAAGAAAAATCCTTTTTCTCAAAGCATTGCATACGACACCGTACAATAGTTGAACAGTTCGGGTCACCCAATAAAAAGTCTTTCAGGCACGTGGCACTAAGTCCGGCTCCGAGCCACGAGAAGGGTGCCTGGCGCCCCCTGTAGGGGACAAGAAGCAGCTGGGTTCGCGGTTCACGAACTGCCCTTCGCGTCCGATGGTTAAGACCGAACGCGGCACGTCGCCCGGAAAAAAAGACAGGAAATGCACAAAGGCCCCGGGAGGGAATCAAGGCCAAAAATGAGGCAGATTTGCGGGACAGAGTGTGGGATACAAGGTGGACGTCGCTTCCAGGCAGGCAATGGCGCGGCACATGCAGTTCAGGGTCAAAAAGAGGGTAGCGCTGTGGAACGCCACGAGCTTTTAAAGAAAAAAGATAGATGGTACAGGGAAGACTAAAAGTGAACCGGAAGACGTTAGGAAATACAGGGGGTCAGTTCCCAGGGAAGGCTCGCCGAGAGAGGCTCCGCCCCACGGTAGTTTTCAGCGGGCAAAACCAGTTCTCCCTCCCGTTTCTTCCCAGCAGTGAAACTCATGGATTCGGCACTCACCACCGGGCGGGGCGGCGGCCCATGGCGACACCAGGATCTTCGGTGGCTGCAACGAAAAAGAGAAAAGTCGGAACACAAGACGAGAACAGGCCTCACACCAGGGAGGAGCAGCAATGGAACTGGCCAAGCTCCCGTACGCGCCTACTCACCGCGCCGAAGGAAAAGGCGCTCCCACGCCTGCGCGTGCCTTATATAGGCGGTCTATCCTAGCGCGTAGTAACCATAGAGTCTCGGCGAGGACGGTTGGACGCTCTATCAGACGTCCCGACCATAGACACAGTCGCATTCTGCGCCTGCGCCTACGCCAGTGCCCGGGCGATGTCCAGCACATGCGCAGAGCGGAGAAGCGGGTGGGCACATGAGCCGAGGGCGGCCGGCTGACGAATGGGGCTTCGCCACATGGCGCCAGCAGCCCGCTTCCGGCTGGCCATCTTGGGCGTAGAGCTCTTGCCCTGGGCTTGGGTGTAACTCAGGCAGACGTGAGTTCCGAGAGTGGAAAGAGGCAGTACCGCCGGGTGGGCCTCGCAAATGTCCCCAGGCTCGTGTGTCCCGGGACACGCGCTCCGTGTCTCCTGCGCTCGGGGGCCCGGCGGAGAAGCTCCATGCTGGGGCCTGGACCTGCGTTCCTTTGTCAACCGGGATACCGGAGCGGGAGACCCTCCCTTCAAACCCCTTCCCCCGATTGGAGAGGCTGGAACAGGCCTTGCTGTGAACCTTGCGCTGTGTCCCCGTTTCCCAGAGACCCCTTTCCAGAGAGGTCGCGCCTTCTCGCAGGAAAGAGGCCTAGGAGAAACCTCCGTGGATACCCGCGACGCGGGGACCCCGCGCGCACTATTGGGCCGACCCGCCCCTCACCCGGCCGGTGAGACACCACCATCCCCGCCCCCCCGCCGCCCCGTCTCAGCCACGCCCAGCCTGCCCTCTAAGCTTCCTGGCACCGCCTCCTGCTTCTATCCTCCCGGGCGCCAACGAGTGGCGGCCCCGCTTCTGCCCGCACCTGCGTTCAGGAAATGGCAATGAGCTGGGCGCGGTGGCTCACGCCTGTAATCTAGTACTCATGTAGACTTGCCCCTGGCCTGGGGGGGGCACCACAGAGCTTTACGAGGATGCAGGTACTCCCTGCATTCACCGATGCCTTTCAGTCAGAGGCTGTGTGCGTCCCCGGAGAGCACACAGAGACTGGACACTAGTTATGGGTCTCATGGCAACATCGTGGAGGGTCTCGTGGGTAACAGGTGTCCCCTTGCAAGGCCCCTGCTTGGGTAACAGAGATCTCCAGTAAAGGAACACCAGTCCCCCAGACAGGGGAGGTCAGGCCACTTCTACCACCAAGAGAGGCTCAGAGGGACTGTGGTCTTCCCGAGTCTCAGCTTCCACTAAGGCCAAACAGAGGCCCAGTTTTAGGTTTCAGGGTCCCATTCCTCCCACCCACTGCCTGCGTTTCACGTGAGACACATAGCAAGGCTGGGAATTAAACACATTGGGATTCTGTAACTCACACAACTACACTTTGATGGTCAAACTGTCAGCCCTGCAGGTACAAGGGGTAAGAGAATGTTGAGGGATGTCCTGGAAGCCCTCTGGGTTTCTTACTGTCACTTGAGCTGAGAGCTAACGAAGCTGAACTCATCTGTCTTCACAGTGCGGAGTCAGGCAAACCCGGCGGAATCATCCCACACTACAGCCCCCAGCCTTCCATGACCACTATGACCCCCAGGTGCCAGCAGAGATGTGGGCTCCCCAGACACTTGCTTCAGGTGGCCCACCCCCCAGCCAGCCACAGGTCATAGCTAGATTAACTGTGAAGCCACGGCAGGCCATAGAAGACTTGTACCCCATTTCCCATTGGCAAAATGCTCAGTCCTGCACTCCAGCCCAAAGGCATGACCAGACCACCCCCCAAACTCCAGTCTGTAGCCCTATCTTCTGGAACCCTTCCAGGACCAAGTCTGTATTAGTCAGGGACCAGCCAGGGCACATAAGCATATTGGGTATCTCAAGAGAGGGAACTTAAGGAGTTGTTTCCTCAGGGGTTGGAGGGCTGAAAGCAAAAAGGGACATTGATGTAACATAGGTAATGAAGAAGCTTCCAATCTCAGAATGAGAGGAAATTGGGAACCTAGATGCAAGCCTGGGGAGCATTGAAGGTCTAGGGCTCAGATTTCGGAGGAGGGGCTGCTGCAATTTCTTAGGGAAGGAGGAGGGACCATCATCTGCTGTTAAGGAGAATAGAGCAGGGGGAAATTTGATTGACATCATCTTCCGGTTCACTAATGCTTTCTTCAGTGGCATCTATTTCTTGTTTAATCCATCAGTGAGATGTTTATGTCCATGATTATACTGTTTTACTTTTAAAATCTATGGGTTTCTATTTTGAATGTGCCTGAACTTTTAAACTCATTCTCGTATACATCCTGCTTCTGCCATTTGCCGGCTAGTGATCTGAACACATACTGTGTCGTGTTTCCCTCTCTGGAAAATGGGGGACATGGTCACCAATCTCCTGGGGTTGTAGTGAGGAGGGAATACAGGAGTGTGCGTGAAGCTCTGGAGCAGTGCCTAACGTATGCCAAGTTCTCAAGTCCCTGCTGCTAAGAACAAGGTTATTGGGGATCCTTGAGGATTGGCCCCTTGGAACGTTGATGCATCTAGTCTTGACCTTGACTCACCTGCTGATTCTCCCTGCTGGTGGCCAGTGTCGTCAATGTGAAGTCATTGGCCCACCTTCAGCGTCACACCTGGGTATCATGTGTGGGAATCCTGGGGTGGAGGGTCCCCCCGAGGCGGGGCAGAGCCAGGACCCCAGCGGTGTGCTCACACTAGGGAGGAGGGGTGTCCCCTTCCTGTGGCCCAAGGAAGGTGGCCCCAGTGGCAGATGCTCTGGGCATCTGCTGTGAGACAGGCATGGACTTCCTTGGCTGCTCATGCGGGCCCACACTGAGCTGGACCTGCTTCCTTCTAGCTCTCTGTGCAGAGGGCAGGTATCACCCAATCCCTCTTTTTCACCCTGAGGAGCCCTTCAAGAACACTGGGTGTAGGCGAGGAGCTCAGCTTACTCACTCACTCTGAAGGCACAAGGCCTCCTGGCCTAGTGGCCCTTGAGACCCAGGCGCCTTGGCGGCCCAGCACAGCATGCTGCTCCTGCCTGGTGGCCTGAGCTCCTGCTCATCCTGTTGTTTGTCCATTGTCTACCCCTGGGGATTTCACTCACCTTCCTGTGGCCAGCTATGCTTAAAATGATGCAACGGAAAGTATCATGGGTACTCCCTTCCTTGCTTCCCCCCAAACTCCAGCACTGGAGCCGTTGATCTAAACCAGGGGTCCTCAAACTTTTAAAACATGGGGCCAGTTCACTGTCCCTCAGACCGTTGGAGGGGCGGACTATAGTTTAAAAAAAAGCTATGAACAAATTCCTATGCACACTGCACATCTTATTTTGAAGTGAAAAAACAAAACGGGAACAAATACAATATTTAAAATGAAGAACAAGTAAAGTTAAATCAACAAACTTACCAGTATTTCAATGGGAACTATGGGCCTGCTTTTGGCTAATGAGATGGTCAATGTCCGGTTCCATATTTGTATTTTTTTTTTTTGAGTTGGAGTCTCACTCTGTCGCCCAGACTGGAGTGCAGTGGCCACTCCCGGCCACCGCAGCCTCGACCTGCTGGGCTCCGGCGATCCTTCCGCCTCAGCCTTCCGAGTAGCCGGAATTACAGGCGCGCGCTACCACGCCCGGCTAATTTTTTGTAGAGATGAGGTCTCGCTGCCCAGGCGGGTCTCGAACCCGCGGGCTCAGGCAATTCACTCACCTCAGCCTCCCAAGGCGCGGGATTACAGGCTGAGACACCGAGCCCGGCCGGTTCCATATTTGTTACTGCTAGTCATAAGACTGAGAGGAGGAGTCGAGAGACAGAGAGAAGGAGGGGAGTTGAAGAGTGCGACGCACATTCCACACATGCGCACTGCGGCCGGACCAGTCGGCTGCTAGGCGGGACAGGCAGCGGCGGCAAAAACACCCCGTGGGCCGGATAAATGTCCTCGGCGGGCCGCATGTGGCCCGCGGGCCGTAGTTTGAGGACCCCTGATCTAAACTCCTGGCCGCAGCTGAATTGAGTCAATGGGGCCGGCCCACCCAGCTTAGGTCAACTAGGAATTCGCAACGAGAGCTCAGAAATTATGTCTAGTCTCCTCACTCTCCAGTGGGTGTTGACCTGAACTTTCCGTTGCCACATTGGACAGAGGGTGGATGCAGTGTAGTCCCAGTTGCCCTGGAAAGTTGTGCAGGCTGTTCACTGGCAAGGACATCTTCCTTGGGAGGAAGGGGGCAAAAATTTCTTGTGTGTCCTCTATACCAGTCATGTACCCGCTCAGAGGGCAAAGTGCTTTTCGCAAATCTGCACACAGACCTGCAGGGGATCATGGGGCCCTGGATCCCAGACAGGTGCCTAGGAATCTTGCAGCCCTAGATGGTGAGGAAAGGGTACTTGCTGGCTTTCTGCCTGCTGCCTCTGCTCCCAAGGAAGCCTTGCTCTTCTTCCTGTCACCCCGAAATCCTTCCAATGGATGTCCCTTTTGTGCAAGTAAATTTTTTTTTTCCTGAATCACATTCTCTGTCGCCCAGACTGGAGTGCAGTGTCACAATCACAGCTACCACAGCCTCAACCTGCTGGGCTCAGGTGATCTTTCCACTTCAGCCTTCCAAGTAGCTGGAACCACAGGCATGCATCACTACGCCTGGCTAATTTTTTTTTTCTTTTTTTGAGTTGGAGTCTCACTCTGTCGCCCAAGCTGGAGTGCAGTGGCACCCTCACAGCCACCGCAGCTTCAACCTGCTAGGCTCAGGCGAGACTTCTGCCTCAGTCTTCCAAGCAGCCAGAACTACTGGTATGTGCCACCATGCCTGGCTTATTTATTTATTTATTTATTGTAGTGATGAGGTCTCACCATGTTGCCCAGGCTGGTCTCGTATCTGTGGGCTCAGACAACCTCTTGCCTCCACCCCCGCAAATGCTGGGATTACAGGCGTGAGCCACCATGCCCAGTGTGCCAGTAAAAATTAAATGAGTTTCTCCATTGCTACTTTTGCCATCTAAGACTATCATCTCTTACCTGGACCTGGTTATCACCCCACCCTGGGCCGCAGCAATAAGCTGTTTGGATATGTCTCACCCATGAGAAAGAAACTCTGAGAAGCAGGAGGGATGCATCAGTCAGGATCGGAAGGATCCAGCATGTAGGGTCCATGTCATGAACTAGGGTGCAGGAGCAGGAGAATCAACTGTATGTCCCAGGGCCACAGAGAAAGAGGCAACACACCCTTTTTCAGGAGAAAAGCAGTCAGCAGAGTGACAATACAGCACAGAGACACGTCTGGTGCGCAGAAACATACAATTTAGAAGTCAACATACAGCTGGGCACGTTGGCACTTTGAGAAGCTGAGGCGGGAGGACTGCTTGAGCCCAGGAATTCAAGACCAGCTTGGGCAACACAGCATGACCTTGTCTCTACATAAAATAAAAAAATTGGCCGGTCTCGGTGGCTCAGGCTGTAATCCCACACTTTGGGAGGCCAACGTGAGTGAATTGCCTGAGCCCGCGGGTTCGAGACCCGCCTGGCTGACTTGGTGATACCTTATCTCTACAATAAATTAAAAATTACCCGGGCGTGGTAGTGCGCACCTATAGTTCCAGCTACTTGGAAAGCTGAGGCGGAAGAATTGCCGGAGCCCAGCAGGTCGAGGCTGCGGTGGCTGGGAGTGTGCCACTGCACTCCAGTCTGGCGAGAGAGTGAGACTCCAACTCAAAAAAAAAAAAAAAAAAAATTAGCCGGGTGTGGTGGCTACTCGAGAGACTGAGGTGGGAAGATGGCCTGCATCTAGGAGGTGGAGGCTGCAGTGATCCATGATTGTGCCACTGCACTCCAGCATGGGCAACAAAGTGAGACCCTGACTCAAAAAAAAAAAAAAGGGTAACATAAAAATTCTACAGCACAGCCTGTATTTAACAAGGATGCATGCAAGTGCAAGACTGTGGAAGCAGCACAGTGCCTAGGCAGGGAGGGACAAGGACGAGACCAGGAAGAAGGGAAGAGTACAGAGCTCTTGTTCTCCCATTGGATTTTAACATAAAAGACTGTTAAACCAAAAGGTATTGTTGAAGGTGTGAGTACCATGGGAAGGGATGATATAAATTAGCAATTGTAAATGCACATGTGTTTTGACCCAACAAGTACACTTAGAGCTCAAGAGAGAGACAGAAAGAGGTTAAGGCTGTTAGATAAGGCCTTCACAGTAACCCCAAAATAAAAAATAGTAACAACGATGGTTTACGAGGACCTCCCACGGGAACCGGTTATGTCAAGCGTACTTGGGGTATGCTGTCCACCGCCAGGCCGCCAGAGCAAAACGACCTAGACATTTGAGAACGGCCACGGAAGGACCTGGCAGGTATGTTGCTAAGGAACGTCATGACCATGTATGTAGCATGATGGGTTTGAAAGCCTGTGAATGACCGTGTGCGGTGATCACTCAAGAAAAAGAGAAAGAAGAGGCACAGAGGGGTGCGGTTGACGATACCTTCGTTTCGTGCGCTGTGTCGGGGATTTGATTTAGGAATACGCAGGGAGTGACGGAACGGGCTCGGCCACCCGGGAGGACCCTCGGGCAGCTTCTACGGAACCACGCCTGCCTCACCGCCTGAGCTCTGGGGCGTTGAAGACACGCGTGGAAGCAGATCACACGAAACCGACACGTGACGCCCGCAGCTGGCTGGCCGGTGACGGCCCGTGGCTGGACACGACGGATGTCCCCCGGGCGCGCTCGCTCCAGGGACCCCAGCGCGGCCACCTATCGGATGGGTCTCGAGCGCATCAGGCTGGGTGCACGCGGGCCCGCCCCGTGAAGCCGGTACTGAGCGGTCCCGCGGGTGTGACCCCGGCCCGCGACAAGACGTGGACACGCGGGACACACGCCCGCGGGGACGGATCAGGAGGGGAGCGGGGGTTGCACCTAGCAGGGTCGACGGCAGACACCAGTGCTGTTGGGGGGACGGGTGACAGGGACCCACGCGGGTGCGCACGTGCCCTCGGCCGCGCGCACCACGGGCGACGCCGGGAGCCGCTTTCGAGTAGTAGTCCGGATGCCGGCTCCGGGCGCTGGGGAGGGACCTCGGTGGGGCCCGGCCTGGGGGCCGCCGGCCTCCCGGACGCTCCTGGGCACTTTCCAGCGAAAGACACGATTAGAAACGAGCAACTCCGCGCCCTCATCACAGCACGGCAGGGGCCAGGGCGGGGCGGGGAACGTGGGGGCCGGAAGGAGGAGCTTCCTCGCGAGACTTCGCAGCCAGCGCCCAGCCTCTCGTCCTGGGACGCCCGGGACCAGAAAGAAGCGCGACGCGCCCAGGGACACGGAGCCCACGCGACGCGGTGGAGGCGATTGGGCAGGGGAAGCGTCCGTCAGCGACGGGAGGGGGGGGAGAATATTCCGCCCGAGGCGCGTATGATCATTGGCAGGTTTGCCGGAAGAGGCGGACGGGGCGGGGCGGGGCTTCCGGTGGGCCGGCTGAGGCGGAGGCCGGGAGCGGCGGGGGCCGTAGGCGTGGGGAGGAGTCTTCGGCGGAGCGCCCCGCCTCCTCGGTCCCGCCCTTCGCGCCGAAGGGATCCTGGGCTCTCCCTGAGGAGGCGCGCGCGGCCCTCCCCCGAGGCCCCGGTGTGTCGCCTCCCCCGGGGGCGAGGCCAAGGGGACCTTCGGCGCCGCGGCCGGGAGGCTCCGTGGGCAGCGCTGCTCCCTGGCCCTGAGGGCGCCTCTGCCCACTCGGAGGTCTGGAGAGGAGCCCGCTGCTCCTCCCGGGCGACTCCCAGGGCGAGGAGGCGACCCAGGCCGGCCGGGGGCAGCGCTGTCCCTCCGTCCCGGCCCCGCCCAGCCTGGCCTCTGCGCTCTGGGCACTCGTTAGGCCCGTTCCCCGGCGCCCAAGAGCATACCCCCCTCCCCCGCCAGAAGCACCTGCAGTGCCACTCAGCCACGAAAGAGAAGGAAGTGCTGATGGGTGATACAGCTTGAGTGAACCTTGAACACCTCATACTCAAGGAGAGGAGTCTGACACAAATGGCCACATGGTGCACAATCCCTTTTATATGAGACATCCATAGAGACTAGAGCAGTGAGTGCCTGTAGCCGAGACTGGGAGGGAATCTGGAAGAACTGTATAGTTAGAGTCTGGGGCCTCTTCTTGTGATGACGAGAATGTTCATCAATAAATAGAGGTGATGGCTATATGACATTGTGGATTTGCTTAATGCCCTGAATTTAGAAGGTTAAATTTCATACTATGTGAGTTTTTCCCCAATTTTTAAAAAAAGAACATATGCCCTTATAATAAATATGTTTCAGATAGTTGCGGCCTGGCACAGTGGCTCAAGACTGTCATCCCAGCACTTTGGGAAGCCAAGGTGAGTGGATTGCCTGAGCCCATGGGTTCAAGACCAGCCCAGGAAACTTGGCAAGGCCTCATCTCTACAATAAATAAAAAATAATTAATCGGGTGTGGTAGCACGCACCTGTAGTTCCGGCTACTTGGAAAGCAAAGGCAGGAGGATCGTGGGAGCCCAGCAGGTCAATGCTGGGGTGGTCGTGAGTGTGCCATGGCACTCTAGTCTGAGCGACAGAGTGAGACTCCAACTCAAAACAAAGAAAACAAATCCCAGCACTTTGAAAGGCTGAGGTGAGAGGACTGCCTGAGCCCAGGGTTTCAAGACCAGCCAGCTGGGCAACTTGGTGAGACCTTGTCTCTACAATATATACTTTATTTTATTTTATTTTATTTTATTTTGAGTTGGAGTCTCACTCTGTCGCCCAGACTGAAGTGCAGTGGCCACTCCTGGCCACCGCAGCCTCGACCTGCAGGGCTCCGGCGATCCTTCCAATCAGCCTTCCAAGTAGCTGGAACTACAGGAGCGTGCTATCATGCCCGGCTAATTTTTTGATTTATTGTAGAGATGAGGTCTCGCCAAGTTGCCCAGGCGAGTCTCAAACCCACGGGCTCAGGCAATCCACTCACCTCGGCCTCCCGAAGTGTGGGATTACAGGCTGAGCCACCGAGCCCGGCTTTGTCTCTGCAATATATATATATATATATATATATATATATATATATATATATATATATATATTTTTTTTTTTTTTTTTTTTTAGTTGGAGTCTCTGTCACCCAGACTGGAGTGCAGTGGCCGCTCCTGGCCACCGCAGCCTCAACCTGCTGGGCTCCGGCGATCCCTCCGCCTCAGCCTTCCAAGTAGCTGGAACTATAGGCGCGCGCTACCACACCTGGCTCATTTTTGATTTATTGTAGAGATGAGGTCTCGCCTGCCCAGGTGGGTCTCGAACCCGCGGGCTCAGGCAATCCACTAACCTCAGCCTCCCAAAGGCGCAGGATTACAGGCTGAGCCACCGAGCCCGGCTATGCTTATGCTTTTAAAAAATCAATACCAGCCTAGAATTCTGTGCCCAGTCAAAATGCCCTTCAGAAATGAAAGGGGCTATATGGCAAGTATGAGACAATAAGATGACACTGACTGTATAATTCATATTATGAAATTGCTTATAAACTTTTTTCTCTCCCCCAACCCCCTCTTCTAAACTTTAGGTGTGGTGTTTAAGCTGTGTCAACAAAAGGATCTATATTTCAGGTACACGCTGAAATATTTCCAGAGGAACTGATACGCCTGTGTTTTGCTCCAACGTGAAAGAGATGAGAGGAACCAGCTCAGAGAGCAGCTCAGATGTTGGGACAGGCTTCCTCCGAGATCCAAAGATGTGGGGATGCTCCTATCTGAAGAAGTAGTCCTGGGAGAAACGGAAGTTCTCGTGCCTTCTGGTTACCATGACTCAGGTCTACAACAGAGGCCTAAGCAGATCCCCTGAGAAAAGTCAGCCCCAAGATGGAATCCCTGGGGCTGAGAGCTCTCAGAGCGAGAGAGAAGCTTCTGCTAACCACAACCTTTTATCTCCAAACCTTGTCTCAAAGTGGATCGTGCCAAAACATTCCTGGCACAGAGGATCTGGAGTTGGACATGCCCAAGGACGTGAATCCGGAAGAGAAAGTGACGCACAGAGACCTGGCATACTCACTTCAGGACATTTTCAATATGGCAGGGAATTCATGTCCGAGAGAGACTGTAGTGAACAGTCTGTGAATATAATGTATCCTGTGGATACAACCAGAAATACAAAGCGAGGTTCTTGCCCACTCGGCACATGGGCAAGCACCGACACTACTGGGTTTTGTTTTGAAGCAGTTTGTAAACATTTATTTTTTTCTTGAGGGAAATTTCACATAGCATAAAGCTAATGATTTTCAAGTGAACAGTTTTGTGGCATTTAGCACATTCAGTGTCATGCGACCACTACTTCTATCTAGTTCCAAGACGTTTTCATCACCCTCCCGACAAAAACCCCATAGCTATGAAGCAGTCACTCTCGCGTCCCCTGTCCCCTAGTCCCTGGCAACCACCGATCTGCTTTCCGACTTGAGTAGTTCTTATCCTGAACGTCTGCCAGCAACTTGTGAATGGCAGATGGAAGAAGGCCATCAAACTCGCGGAGATGGTCCGGAGAAGTTGCTAGAAGGTGACAGAGAACCAGAGTAGCGGGGCAGTGGGGCATCGTAACGCCGTGCAGAGGAGAGGCGAGGGCGGCAGGGGTAAGAAACCAGGAGGCACTGCACGAGCGAGGGAAAGCAGCCCCATGCCCGCGGCTCTTCTGCCCGAGGCGCTCTGTTGGAGAATTCATCAAGAACCGGTCACAGTGTTTCCTTTCAGTCTTTCCAGAACCTGGCTTGCAGATGGAGAGCAGGAAGGAGCTGTGAATTCCATTTCATGAGCATATACTTGGGGCTTAACCACAGGTGTTGATTAAGTTCACTCTCGGCCCCCCAGAGAGTGGGATCATTACTTCCATTTCACAGGACTGCAAACATGAAGCACCTCGTCAGGTAACTCAGTAAATACCTGGCAGAGAGGAGGCTGGCCCACACCTAACTCCAGAATCAGCCCTCCTGACCCTGCCCTGACGTGCCCAAGACACAGAAGACGTGTGTCTCGGCAGCGGTGGTAGGCCCAGATGGAGAGCACTCAGATTCGCCCGTCAAGCAAGCACGCACAGAACAGCTATCATACGCCAAGAAGTCTTTGGCTGAGACTCAAAGGGGCTGCCCCGCCTGTGCTAGTATTTTGGTGGGAGCAACCACAAACAAATACCTACACGAGTGAGGTCAGTTTAGGTGGCGAGAAGAGTCAGAAAGGAAAAACGGGCGCGAGGGGAGAGTGGCTGGGGACCTCCAACTCACAGACCTGTCAGGGACTGGTGGACAGAACATGCAAAGAGCTCTTACAACTCAGCAATCAAAGGACCATCCAAGGTCGGATGCGGTGGCTCATGCCTGTAATCCCAGCACTTTGAGAGGCCAAGACGGGAAGATCGTTGAAGCCCAGGAATTCGAGACCCGCCTCAGCAGCTCAGCAAGACCCTGTCTCTACAGAAAATAAAAAAACTGGCCGGGTGTGGCAGTGCGCACCTGTAGTCCCAGCTACTCGAGATGCTGAGGCGGAAGGATTGCCTGAGCCCAGGAGGTCGAGGCTGTGTCGAGCCGTGATCAAGCCCCTGCACGGACTGAGTGAGACCCAACTCAAAAACAAAAAACAGTGGGGAGGGGACAGTCCAATCTGAAAGCAAGCCAGAGACCGAATAGCCACTTGACAAAGGGAGACATACAAATGGTTGATAAGCACATGCAAAGTGCTCAGCATCAATAATCATCAGAGACAGGGCAGGGCCAAGTCAGTGGCTCTCAACCAGGAACAATGTGTCCCCCCCCTCGGACATTTGGGAATGTCTGGAGACATTTTTGACTGTTACGAAAAGGCGGGGGCATGGTAGGCTAAAAAATGCCCCCTCAAAAGATACCTGTGTTCTAATCCCTAGAAACTGTGAATGTTACCTTATACAGCCAAAAAGGGGTCTTTCCAGAAGTGGTCAGGTTAGGGATAGATACCAAGATGTGAAGATTATCCTAGATTACCCTGGTGGGCCCTGTATGCAATCACGTTTTCTTTAAAAAATAAAAAATTTGTGGCCGAGTGTGGTGGCTCAAGCCTGTAATCCCAGCACTTTGGGAGGCCGAGGTGAGGAGACTGCCTGAGCCCACGGGTTCAAGACCAGCCTGGGCAACGTGGCGAGACCTCATCTCTAGAACAAATTTAAAAATTAGCTGGGCGTGATAGCGCGTGCCTTTAGTTCCAGCTACTGGGAAGGCTGAGGCAGAGGATCGCCGGAGTCCAGCAGGTCGACGCCAGGGTGGACGTGAGAGTGCCACTGCACTCCAGCCTGGGTGACAGAGTGAGATTCCAAATAAAAAAAAATTTTTGTAGGCCAGGCACGGTGGCTCGTGCTTATAATCCCAGCACTTTGGGAGGTCGGGGCAGGAGGATTGCTTGAGCCCAGGAGTTTGAGATCAGCCTGGGCAACATATCGAGAGTCTGTCTCCCTTTAAACAAAATTAACCAGGCTGGCTAGGCATGGTGGTTCACGCCTATAATCCCAGCACTTTGAGAGGCTGAGGTGAGACGATTGCCTAAACCCACGGGTTTGAAGCCAGCCTGGGCAACTTGGCGAGACCTCATCTCTACAATAAATCAAAAAATTAGACGGGCATGGTGCGCATGCCTGTAGTTTCAGTTACTTGGAAGGCTGAGGTGGAAGGATCACCTGAGCCCAGCAGGTGGAGGCCGCGGTGGCCGTGAGTGTGCCACTGCACTCCAGCCTGGGCGACGGAGAGAGACTCAACTAAAAACAAAAACGCCAGGCGTGATGGCACGCACTGTAGTCCCAGCTACTCAGGAGGCTGAGGCCGAAGGATCGCCTGCACCCAGGAGACCGATGCTGCCATGAGCACGCCACTGCACTCCAGCCTGGGTGAGAGAGGAAGATCCCAACTCAAAAATCGAAAAAATGCCAGGCTCGGTGGCTCAGCCTGTAATCCCGCGCCTTTGGGAGGCTGAGGTGAGTGGATGGCCTGAGCCCGCGGGTTCGAGACCCGCCTGGGCAGCGAGACCTCATCTCTACAGTAAATCAAAAGATCAGCCGGGCGTGGTAGCGAGCGCCTGTAATTCCGGCTACTCGGAAGGCCGAGGCGGAAGGATCGCCGGAGCCCAGCAGGTCGATGCTGTGGTGGCCGGGGGCGGCCCCTGCACTCCAGCCTGGGCGACAGAGTGAGACTCCAACTCAAAAGAAAAACGAGAAAATGAATTTTGTAGAGGTAGCATCGCTATGTTGCTCAGGCTGGTCTTGAACTCCTGGCTCCTGCCTTGGTCTCCCAAAGTGCTGGTAGTACAGATGTGAGCCACCATGCCCGGCCTCACATGTATTCTCAAAAGAGAGGGGCGGAGGGAGCTGAGACACACACAGACAAGAAGTCCATGCCAAGACAGAACAGAGAGATATTTGAAGATCGTGGCCTTCAAGATGGGAACGATGTGGCCACAAATTAAGAAAACTGGCAGCCTCCGGAAACTGGAAGGGGCAAGGAACGGATTCTCTCCCGGCCTGCACAGGAAGTGCTACCTTGCCTGATTTCAGCCTTCTGGCCTCCAGAACTGTGAGAGAATAACTTCGGTTGTGTTAGGCCAGATGGGGGCAATGTGCTACAGCAGCGATAGCAAACGAAAACAGGACACTACCGGCATCTTGTGAGCAGAGACCAGGGATGCTGCTAATCATCACCATGCACAGGACGGCCTCACACAACAGTCCTCGGGCCCAGAGTGTCAGCAGTGGCTAGGGTGAGAACACATGAGCCAGAGTGACCGAATTTTGGAGTGCAAGTTCACCAAGCTGTGGCTGAGCTTAAGAGGCTGCCACTTAAAAGCCTGACCGCACGAAGTGTTGGCCAATGTGTGGAGCAACTGGAACCTCGAATACTCTTCCTGGTGGGAAGGTGAACCAGTGTAACCACATTGGAGAACAGTTTGCCAGGGTTTAAGAAGTCAAGCCTGCTGCTGTGGTGTGAATGTCCTCTTCAAAACTCATGTTGAAATGGAGTTGCCGGGTGACGGTATCCGGGGGTGGGACTGTTAAGAGGCGATCGGACCAGGAGGGCTCCAGGC
This sequence comes from Cephalopachus bancanus, assembly GCA_027257055.1. Lineage (NCBI taxonomy): Eukaryota > Metazoa > Chordata > Mammalia > Primates > Tarsiidae > Cephalopachus > Cephalopachus bancanus. Next base: position 86,544 of record JAPVLO010001026.1, on the reverse strand, counting down.
TCGCGAGTGCACTCATGCCACCGTCGCGAGTGTGGGCTTGTCGTGAAAGTGGGCTTGCCCCCTCCTGCTCCTCACCCCCCCGCCCTTCCGCCCTCCGCCACGGGATGGCACAGCACAGAGGCCTTCCCGGGTGCCGGCACCTTGACACTGACCCGCCCAGCCTCCAGAACGCTGCAATGGAACCCTCTTTCCCTGGTCAACTACTCAGTCTGCGGTTGCGAGAACGCAAAGCGAACTGCTGTGCACACGCTTACCCTCTTAGCCGGCAACTCCATACAGGAAAGCACATGTTCCCAAAAGCCTTGTGCAGGAATGCCCGTGGCAGTATTGTTCACGAGAGCCCAGCTGGCAGCAGGTAAATGGGTTAGCCGCCCATGGCGCATCCATCCGGTGGAATGCTGCAGGGCAGCGAGAGGAAATGAGCTGCCCGTACACACAGCTCGGGCGAGCCTCAAAATAATCACGCCGAGTGAACACAGCCAGACACACAAGACTACATGCGGTAGGGTTCCGTTACACAAAGTTCAAGAACAGACAGAACCGAAGTGGCAGAGACCAGAACACCGGTTGCCTTTGGGAGGCGAGCGTTGACTCAGGGGACATGAGAGAACTTTCTGGGGCAACGGCAACGCTCTCTCTGGGGATTTAGCTGCCCAGGTGTACATCTTTCTCAAAGTTCATTCAGTCGTACACCTACACTTAAGCGCAATTTCACTGTAAAGAAGTTACTTCGGTTTCAAAAAAGGTTTACAAAACAGTAGGTGGACAGGCCATTTGAACACGGTGGTCTGGGAAGAGCCTTTGAAGACAGGCGATCACAGCGGGGCTAACAGACAAGGTGAGTGTGTGGGTGTCGTGGGGCTGCCATCCACAAAAGAGGGGACCCCAGGACCCCTAGGCCGGCCCTGAGCCTCCTTGAGTCTGATTGCTGCTGTGATGGACACCCTACACTTTGCAGAAGCAGAAAGAAAGCCCTCGATAGCCACAGTGGGAAATGCTATGGGGGGCTGGGTGTGCGCGTGCGCGCCACAATTAAAAAATGCATTAAACAGTAAGAAGTGTAGCCGGGCCCGGTGGCTCAGCCTGTCATCCCGCGCCTTTGGGAGGCTGAGGTGAGTGGGTTGCCTGAGCCCGCGGGTTCGAGACCCGCCTGGGCAGCGAGACCTCATCTCTACAATAAATAAAAAAATCAGCCGGGCGTGGTAGCGCATGCCTGTAATTCCGGCTACTCGGAAGGCTGAGGCGGAAGGATCGCCGGAGCCCAGCAGGTCGAGGCTGCGGTGGCCGGGAGCGGCCACTGCACTCCAGTCTGGGCGACAGAGTGAGACTCCGACTCAAAAAAAAAAGTAAGAAGTGGCTGGGCACAGTGACTCACGTCTATAATCCCAGCACTCTGGAAGGGTGAGGCAGGAGGATCGCTCGAGGCCAGGAATTCGAGAGTCGCCTAGGGAACATAGTGAGACTCTCTCTACACAAATAAAAAAGAAATAGCCGGGTGTAGCCAGTGCTCGAAGCCCCAGCTACTCCCGAGGCTGAACAGAGAGGATCACCGGAGCCCAGGAGGTTGGGGCTTGGTAAGTCGCGAGTGTGCCACCGCGCTCCAGCCTAGGCAACAGTGAGACTCCGACTCCAGCAACAACAAAAATACTTGCTGCCTCGGATCCATATCTCGACTGACATAAGTTGCTGGAAACAGTCACACTCTGTCGCCCTTTGCCTGCACCTCTCCCCTCACCCTATGTGAGTATATGCGATACAGACCGCTTGTTCCTCGTCTCACTGACCCAAACCCCACACGTCTCACAGCTGCTGACCGGGATACAACCTAGTGGCCAACGCCAGAGTCGTGCAAGAGACCTCCCCCTTTAGTGCATTTTTTGGAGACAGGATCTCACTCTGTTGCCCAGGCTGGCGCACAGTGGCAAGATCACAGCCCACTGCAGCCTTGACCTCCTGGGCCTCAGTGGATCCTCCAGCCTCAGCCGCCCAAGTAGCTGAGACTACGGGTGCGTGCCACCATGCCTGTCTAACTTTTTGACTTTTTTGTTGAGATGAAGTCTCACTGTATTACCCAGGCTGCTCTCGAATCCTGGGCTCAAGCTACCCTCCCATCTTGGCCTACCAGAGTGCTGGGATTACAGGTGTGAACCACCACATGCTTTCTTTTTTCTTGTCCCCCAAGTTGGAGTCTTCCTCTGTCACCAGGCTGGAGTGCAAAGGCATAATCACAGCTACCGCAGCCTTGACCTACCGGACTCGGACAAGTCTTCCACCTCAGCCTCCCGAGCAGCTGGGACTATAAGCGTACGCCACTACGCCCACCTAATTTTTTTATTTTACTGTGGAGACGAGGTCTCGCCATGTTGCCCAGGCTGGTCTTGAAGGCCCGGGCTCAAGCAGTCTTCTCACCTTGCCCTCCCAAAGTGCTGAGATGACAGGTGTGATCCACCGCACCCGGCCTCATGTCGTGTTTAAGCCAGCCAATCCACAAGTCCCGGACGAAAGCTTACGATAGAGGCATAGCCTCACAGGATCCTACCAGCTCATAAGCTCGGCAGCTCCCAGCCGCCTCCCACCCGCACAGCCAAGGGCTCTGGCATCAATTTCTTCGGTGGCACGCGTTTTCAGCTCACTCTCTTATCGTGTCTCACCTGACACACACAGCCGAACCTACCTTCCCCACAACTCAGGGCTCTCCTAGCACGTGGATAACGTGGCCTTGGTTTATGGCCACACTCTTTTAATGTTTGTGTTTTTTTTGAGTAAGAGCCTCACTCTTGTCGCCCAGGCTGGAGTGCAGTGGCATGCTCACAGCACTGCAGCCTCTGCCTGCTGGGCTCAGGCGATCTTTCCACCTCAGCTTTCCAAGTAGCTGGAACCACAGGCACGCGACACCACCACACCTGGCTAATATTTTGCGTTGTAGAGACAAGGTCTTGCCATGTTGCCCGGGCTGGTCTCGAACCCCTGGACTCAGGCAGTCCGCTGGCCTCCGCCTCCCAAAGTGCTGAGATGACAGGTGTGAGCCTCTGTGCCCGAGCCATGGCCACCCTTGACAGAGACGCCTCCAGACCAAATTCGAGGAAGCAATCACAATAAAAACCGCAACAGCCCTCTCGAAAGCAAACCGACTTAACACTGATAAAGGGCACGGGCTTTCGGTTTGAAATCACAGCTCAGGAAACACCTGAGGATACTTGACAAGCACAGGCGCTTGGGTGGTGGCCACACAGGCGAGGTCACCGGGTACCACCTCATTGAGCGGGACGTATAATGTCACATGCACTGTTCTGTGTCGGTGTCTAGCTCACAAAGGCTTTGAAAAAGATTTTAAGGGCGTGCGAGCTTTTCAAGTGCAACGGATTCTTGCGTCCCCTTCACCTGACACAGGAAGCCACATGGTCAGGGGGTGGCAAAACGCTCTCAGGCCTGCATTTACCGGCTGTGCGGCCTGCCTGTGCCTCCGTGCGACTCCATCTGCCCGTCCGTAGAGTGAGCGTCTGGAGTCGACAGGAAGACCACGCCCCTCGTCCTTGTGCCCCAGCTCAGCTACAGCCCGTCACGACAGGGAACCTCATCCTCAGCCCTTTCTCCATTCCTGCTCGTGAAGCTGAGCGCCGCAGACCCGCTCGTCTGCTGAGGACGGGGACTAGTCAGGGTGGGCTGCCGGCTGGAGCAAACCAGGAACCGGTGGCCGCACACAGCAGGGGTTTCTTTCACACCTGTGCCACAGGCCGGTGGGGGTACCTGGTCACAAGAGGGGGCTTGGAGAAGTCGCGCCAAGAGTCTGAGAGACACTCAGAGTGAGAGAGCGGGGGAGAGGGCAGAGGGGGAGCAAGAGGTGTGTGGCCCTGGACAAGAGGCCGCCGAAAGGCTGTGATTGGACAACGGCTTAAGTGCGACCTGAGCACGGCGCTGCCACTGGCCTGCGCAGTACGGAGACGTAGGGGGACATCTGTGAGTGCCACCAAGCTCTGCTCTTTCTTTAAAAGAAATCTGAGCTTGCGGATGTCATTTCCACAGAGGGTCTGCCTTTTTTTTTTTTTTTTGAGTCGGAGTCTCACTCTGTCACCCAGGCTGGAGGGCAGTGGCGTGCACACGGCCCCCGCAGCCTCGACCTGCTGGGCTCCGGCGATCCTTCCACCTCAGCCTTCCAAGGAGCCGGAACTACAGACACACGCCACCACGCCCAGCGAGTTTTTGTGATTTACTGTAGAGTCGAGGTCTCGCCAAGTTGCCCAGGCGGCTTTGGAACCCGTGGGCTCAGGCGATCCTCTCACCTCGGCCTCCCAAAGTGCTGGGATTCTAGGCGTGAGCCGCCGCGCCCAGCCTCCACAGAGGGTCTTTCATGCTCCTCAGCGTTTCCACGTGGGGGCCGGGTCCTATGGAAACAACCTCCAAGAGAAACCCGCCTCCCCACGGCCCGTCGTACTAGACCCCAGTTCCCGTGATGGGCTCTCGTGGCCCGCGAGATTCTCCGCCGTGCCAACGCTGGCAAGACTTCCCTGGGAAGACCCCTGAGGATGAGTCCCGCTCAGCTCGTGTCCTGCGGACGTGCAGGCGTGGCAAGGACAGCAGGGCTCTTGCGCTGGCGACGAGGCTGGGAGCGTGGTTCCCCCGCGGGAAACCCTCGGCCCCTCGCCAGGCCGTCGGAGGGACTCGCGCTACCCGCCCTGGGCTGCGGTGCCAGGGAGAGAGGGGCGTCCTCCAGGCCCGAGGGAACCCGGGGGAGGGGTCTCGGAGGGCCGGGGAGGCTCCGCTGAGGGATGGCTTCCTCCCTTTGCTGTCTTGGAGGCAACAAGAGTGGAGCTATGCAGGGCGGAGAGGACGCCCCGCCGGAAGGCCGTCATTTCCCAGACAAACATCGGACCTTCGCCCCGTGCCCAGCTCAACCAGGAGCACCGGCGAAGAGGGGTCCGGGCTGGCGGCAACACCGGTCGAAACCGACCTTCCCTGCAGACCAGACCGGCGGCGCCGCCTCCTGACGGTGGCTGGGTGTCGCCGGCTCTCCACCACCGCGCCACCTCCTGCCACCCACTGCAGTCAGGGCCGCCGGCTCCGCGCCACTGCCGCGGCCGCCGAGCCGGACGCCTGTTTGCCGGCAAGGGGCGCGGCACCCGGGGACCTGGGGACCCCGCGCGGGAAGAGGACGGCCCGCCCGCGGTCGGACCTCCCTCCGCCACCTGCCCACCCCGACTCGCCAAGCTGGCGGCCCGGTTCCCGCCCCCCCAGCCGCCCGCTTCAGTCCCCAGAGCCAAGGCAGGAGGAGGGGCCCCGCCTCACCTGCATCTCTCCTTCTGCAGCGACTCCAGCGACACCTGCAGGTCTCTCAGGCGCCTCTCCGCGAGGCTCTGATAGGCTCCTGCAGGCGGGCGTGGGGCCCCTCGACGGCCTCCAGCTCTTCCTTCACCTTCTGCAAGCGCAGGCTTGGCCGCGCCACGCGCCCGGCCTCTGAGGACTCGTCCTGCTGCCCGCCCGGGAGGGGACTCCCTGGAGCCGAGTGCCTGTCCGCGTTGGGCAGTTGGGCAGGCGCGCCGCGCTCCACGCTGGGCCTGGGGGCCTCCGAACCCGGGGCCGTCTGGCCGGGCTGCCCGCAGTCGTCCAGCGGGCTCCCCGACGTCGGCACCAAGCCCTTGGCCCTGCCGCCTTCCTCCAGCTCCCGGAGCTGCCGGTGGCACTGGCGGAGCCTCTGCTCGATGCGGGCGATGGTCGCAGAGGTGCGCTGGTTCACCTTCTCGAAGGCCTGGCGGACGTGCGGGGCCTGGTGCCGGTCGGCTTTGGACACCAGCTTGAGGTAGCGTGCGGTGTTCTCGTCCCGCCGGGCCTTCTCCACTCGCAGCTGCTCCGAGAGGTAGAGGATGCGGTGCCTGATGCTCTTCGGTAGGGCCCGGTCCAGCGCCCTGTCCGGGGGGCTGGACTGGCCGCTGGGGCCCTCCCGGCTGGGTGATGGGGACCTGCGTGAAGGCACGTGGGAGAGGACGCTTGTGCTGGGGCGCTGGGTGTTTTCCGCCTGCGTGGGGAATGAGAAATCACAGGACGGATGTCTGTGAGCCGCACGTGGTAGCAGCCTGGACACAGGCGCTTCGCTCCGTGGAAACACTCGCAGACGTGCAGCGGCCTCGCGCACAAAGCACGTGTGCGTTCCAGAGGGCCCGACGCGCACCGGGGAGGCCGTGCTCGCCTTCGGGGCCCCCTTCCCCTTCGCCCCTTCCGACTCCTTGCCCTGTGGTTGGGCCTCGCTAAGACCCCGCATGGCTAGGCTGGCCCCTGCACGTCTGCCCGCCCGTCCTCGGACGCCTCCCCCATTTCCTCTTCCAAAAGTGACCGACCGTGGGTCTCAGGCGGAACGAACTGTTCTAGCAGAGGGCCGACTGAACTCCTCCCCGTGGCCCAGGCAGCTCGCCGGGCTGGGGCTCCTCGGGAGACAGGAGGGGTCGCGAGACATCTGCCTCCCACCGGACTCGGTCGTTCTTCCAGTCGCTCACTCAACACGTCCTTCCCGAGTGCCTACCACGTGGCACAGAAGCCCCACACACTCCCTGAGCTGACAGTCCCGGGTGGACAGTCCGACGGGAGCACGAGAGAACGCGTCTCGCCCGTGCTGAGGGACCACCCTGCCGGTGAGAAAGAGCCCGGGTCGGATTCTGGCTCTGGCGCTCGGAGACCCTGAGCAAGTTCCCCCACGGCTCTGGCGCTCGGTGCCCTCGCCGCTGCGATCAAGGGGCGCCTGCAGCCTAGCTGGGACCCAGCGGCCAGGGCCGATGGGGCCAGGCGCGAGGAGGGGGAGGCAGGGGCAGCTCGGCGCAGCCTCCGCTCTGGTGCTCCTGTGGAGCCTAGGGCTCTCCCAGTCTGCCCTCTGAGCACGCCCTCCCGGTGGCGAGTCAGGAGTCGTGATAGCGGGATTGCCAGCTCGGTTCTGGGTATTCCACTGTAGGTAAACGACACCTCGATTCGAAAAGGAAACCGCAGGGTGAGGCCGCCACACAGCCGGCAGGTTGGCCAAGCTTACTACCGAGACGCGTCAGCAGGGATGTGGAGCCACGGAGCTCTCGACCGCTACTGGTGGAAGAGCAACCTGCTGTGACCACGTGGCGAAGTCACGTGGCAGTATCGCGAAGCCGGAGACATGCACGCCCGAGGATCCAGCCGTCACATCCGCAGGCAGCATGCCCGGGAGCGGGCGCGATAGGCTCCCAGTCACCGAGGACTGGAAACAGCCCCCTGCCCATCCAGAGAGGAGAGCGAAAGAGACAGGCATCTGTTCAGCAGTCCACTCCTGTACAGTCACCGAAACACACAGAAAAGCAAAACGACAACACAAACAAACCGCAGCTTTGGAAAACAGGAGTGGACTTCACAAGCGGCGTGTTGATCAAAGAAGCCCAACGGCCGGCGGCCCAGTGACTCGCTGGCGAGCACCTGCTCCTTTCCTTGGCCCGGGCGGCGGCGACGCTGGCTTCCAACACCCGCGGGTCTGGACCGTCAGCAGAGACAGGGTCTCACACTCCGGGAATCGAGCGATCCTCCCACCTCAGCTTCCCAAAGTGCTGGGATGACAGGCTGAGCCACGAGCCCGGCCGTGGCAGCGTTTCAAGAGGTACCCCTCAAGAGCTTCCCAGAACCGAGAAAAGACACCAACCCACACACTCAAGAAGCTCGAGAAATCCCAAGCGGGAAAGACAGAAACGGGTCCAGACTGAGACACGAGGTCTCCGAGGCAGCCAGGGGAAAGCAGCTGATTACCTCGACATCCACGGCTTGCGGACTGCGAGCTGGCTTCCCCGCGGCGTCAGCGGAATCCAGAAGACAGCTGGCTAACATGATCTTCAGTCTGCCGAGGGAAGAACTGTCAGAGAGAAAGAAACAGGTCGCGTTCAAGGACTCAGCAGCCGGGATGTCTTCACACCTTCCAGCACCAACGCGGGGAGCTGCAGGACCGTGACGCGACGCCTTGGGAACTCAGAGGGAAGAACGACTTTCCAGCCTAGAACCTCACAGCCAAACTGTCAGTGGCGAGGAGAGACTCAAGGCGTGTTCAGACGTGAAGGATGTCGGTATGCCACTGGCAGATGTGAGAACGAAACCACTGCTTCCAAAGCAGGTCGTGCTGGGGGCGGTGGTGCCAGCATTTAAGACTCACAAGACTGCAGGGCGGTGGCATGTGCCTGTAGTCCCGGCTACCAGGGAGGCTGGGGTGGGAGGATCACTCGACATCAGGACTTTGAGTCCAGCCTGGGCAACGGGATGAGACTCCCGTGTGCACAAACACAGTATAAAAGCACCTCGTAAGTAGGGACATTCTTTAATTCGTCACTGACTGGTTCTAGGGGGAATAAACAGATAGGACAGGAAACTCAAAATGAGCAAAAAATATGTTGTTAAAAAAAGGAATCGCCAGCAGAGTAGAAGCCAAGTATCCAAATCACCTAGGGTGGGGGGGATGGAAGTTGATTTTTTTTTCTTTGTTTTTTTTTTGAGTCAAAGTTGTATTCTGTCACCCTGGCTGAACGGCAGTGGCACATTCACGACTCACCGCAGCCCCAACCACCCGGGCTCAGGCGATTCTTCTGCCTCAGCCTCCTGAGTTGCTGGACTACAGGGACGTGCCACCACGCCTGCCTAAATTTTTTTTTTTTTTTGAGTCCAAGTTTCACTCTGTCGCCCAGGCTGGAGTGCAGTGGCATGCTCCCAGCCACTGCAGTGTGGACCCGCTGGGCTCAGGCGATCCTTCTGCCTCACCTTCGAAGTAGCCGGAACTACAGGCGTGCGCCACCACGCTGGACTAATTTTTTGATTTATCGTAGACATGACGTCTCACCAAATTGCCCAGGCTGGTCACGAACCCGTGAGCTGAGGCAATCCTCTCACCTCGGCCTCCCAAAGTGCTGGGATTACAGGTGAGAGCCACTGCACCCAGCCCAGGCTACATTTTGATTTTTTTTTTTTTTGGTAGAGACAAGGTCTTGCTAGGCTGTCCAGGCTAGTGTCAATCTCCTGGGCTCAAGCAATCTTCCCGCCTCAGCCTCCCAAAGTGCTGGGATAACAGGCCCGAGCCACCACTCCTGGCCGGAAGTTGATTAACCCCCAACAAATGAAGCCGAGGAGAAACGAAGAGAAATGAGATACGAGGGTCAGTCGAAAAGATAAAATGAGATGCCAGTAAGATGTGATTGCCGCCGGCTCTGCGCCGTGTTCTTGAGAAGGCGCAGTAGCTCTCTACATATGAGCCCACAGCTCCCTGAACGGCTCACTGAAAACCCCAGGGGAATGTCCCACAGGGCCTGGATCGGCTGATGCCAACATTTCTCTCCAGCGAAAATGCAAACAGCTCAGACCCCCCAGAATAGGGTGTTGGGAAGACGCCCTGCTTGGGAAACATCAGGTTCAAGTGTTAGCGGACGCTGCTGCCACAAGAATGCCCAGAGTAAGGAGCTAAACGCCCAAAACAAAGTCGTTGGCGTTACGCTCGGGACGTATGAAGAAGAGTTTCTGTAACCTCTGGGTGGAGGAGTATTTTCTGAGCAAGTCTCAAACCAAAGTGCCGTGAGGAAAGGGCCATACGCATCCTACGACGTAGAATGTTTAAAAGCCTTCTGGCCGGGCGCTGTGGCTCACACCTGGAATCCCAGCAATTGGGAGGCAGAGGCGAGAGGACTGCCTGGGCCCACGGGTTCGAGACCAGCCTGGGCAGCCTGGCGAGATGTCGTCTCTACAATAAATTTCAAAATCGCTGGGTGTGGTGGTGCATGCCTGTAATTCCAGCTACTTAAGGCTGAAGCGGATGAATCGCCTGAGCCCAGCAGGTCGAGGCTGCGGTGGCTGTGCGCGTGCCCCTGCACTCCAGCCTGGGCGACAGAGTGAGACTCTGCCTCAAAAAAAAAAGGGAAAACACCCAAAGTACAAAAGAAGTGACGTTTGTGTTTTTGTTTTACGCAAAAGTAAAGCATCTCCCGTACCTAAAAAAATGGCGCGTGCCTTTAATGCCACTGCCCTCCAGCCTGGGCGACAGAGCGAGACTCCAACTCACAACCAACCAGCCAACCAACCAAAAAACCAGCAGATTGACAAGGGAAAGAAAAAAACCTTGGAAGGCCTCTAACAGCGACAGAGCGAATATGCATAATGTGAAAGGGAGTCCTGCTCATCCAGAACCTCAAAGCAGACCACGTGCCAGGAAGCCGTTCGAGGACAGCAAAGGACGATTCCCAAGGGCCAAAGTGCCCACGGCGACAAACGTGCCAAACGCCCATGGCGATAAACGTCAGGCAACAGGCACACCTGCCAGGTGACCAGGGGATGGTGAATGAAGGGTGATGCCATACCGTCTTGCCCCTCCCCACCCCCTGCCACGGCGAGTCAAGAGACCAGCCAGGCCAGCGTGGGCCGGGATGTGGGGACGAGCGCTGGCACGCTGTCGGGGGGAGCACGAGGGGCTCCGGACTCCGAGGGCCACGGGCCACAGCTGTCACCATGGCGCAGGCACGTGCCCTGGACCCAGCAGGGTCGTGGCCGCCTAACGGCCCGCAGGTGACACTTCGGGGCCTCAGCGGGACTGGGTGGGAACTGGGCATCCTCCAGCGACGGTGCGGCCTTGGGCTCCGGGTGCCGGGACTCGGGGACAGCGTGGTGGACCTGGCGCCACCGGGAGCTGGATCTGGGACGAACTCGCGGGCTTCCGGAGAGCGACACCGCGGCCCTTAGGGACAGGCACGACTGGCACCCGTCGAGACCGCAGGCACACCCTGGCCGCACGGGAGGACCCTGCAGGCCGGTCACGTGACAGGCTGGCACCGCGTGAGCGCCCTCCAGCGGTCTCGCGGGGCTCGCAACCCCGAAGGATCTGGAAGCAGAAAGAAGGCCGGCCGCAGCCTCGGTGGCGGGACTGAGCCGCATCACCACACCCGCAGGCCGGGCTGCTGTGGGGGAGGGGCGGCCATCGGCACCCCACGGGACCCCGCGCGGCCCATTTTCCGCGTGCGGACGCCATACGCGTCCCCTCGGTCCCGACTTTCAGGTGCCCACCTGGCTGGGACCCCCGGCCACCGCGTCGTGCGCGCGCCACGCCGCGGGGCCCGGACTCTTTAATCACGGCGGAGGGCGGCCCTGCGCCGCGGCGGCAGCAGCGCGGAGGGACACGACGGGGCGGTGGCGAGGGGCGGGGTCACGGGTGCCGCCGCCAGCACCGTCGCGTCACTCCCGGCCGCTCCGCCGCCGTCGCAGCCATGGCCTCCGCAGAGCCCGGCGCTGCCAGGCCGGACTACGGCCAGCCCGACGCGGCCACGCTGCAGGTGCTGCGCGACATGGCCAACCGCCTGCGCATCCAGTCCATCCGGGCCACGTGCGCCTCCAGCTCCAGGTGTGGCCGTCGTCGTCGTCGCCGACGCCGCGGCGGGTCGAGGTGCCAGGGGAAGGGAGCTGGCGGGGGCTCGGCCGCCGGGCCGCCGTCACCTCAGACGCCCGCGGGCCCTGTCCCCGCCAGCCTGAGTGGCCCGCGCCCGCCCCTGCGCGCCCTCCCCCATCGAGACCCCTCGGGCCGCCGCCGCCCCCCCAGACGCCCAGGGCCCTGCCCCGCCGGCCTGAGCAGCCGGCCGGTCGCGTGGTCGTGATCGGGCACCTACCCCACCTCCCTCCGCCTCCTTCTGGAGCTTGGGGCCGCCGCCGCCCCAGACGCCCAGGGCCCTGTCCCCGCCGGCCCTGCACCCGCTCGCCTGAGTGGCTGGCCGGCCGCGCGCCCCAGGACAAGCCCCTGTGCACCTTCCCCCCTCCAGAACCCTTGGACCGCCGCCGCGTCATCATGGCCGGGCACCTGGCCCTACCTCTTCCGCTGTCCCCTTCTGTAACCTGGGGCCGCCGCCGCCCCAGACGCCCAGGGCCCTGTCCCCGCCAGCCTGAGAGACTGGCAGGCCGCGTGCTCCCGCACCCGCCCCTGCCCCCCCCCAACCGTCGGGCCGCCGCCACCCCAGAGGCCCACGGGACCTGTCTCGGTCCGGCCAAGTGCTCGGCACCCGCCCCTGCCCCGCATCCGGAACCCTCGGGCGGCCGCGCCCCTGAATGACTGGCAGGCCGCGTGCTCGGGCACCCCCGCCGCCTTCCGGAGGCCCCAGGGCCTCACCCAGGGCGAGGACAGTCCCGATGGGGCGGGCGCGCGGCGGGCTGCGTGTGAGGGGGGCGCCCGGGCTTCTGAACGCGGAGGCGGGGGTGAGGGTGAGCGCGACCCCCGCCCGGGATGGGAGAGAAAACGGGTCGGCGAGTGCGACCCGGAGTCGCGTGGGGGCTGCTGGTGCCGCTCGGGTGGCTTCCGCGTCACCGCCGTTGGGGACACGTCCTGTGGGTCTCGGGCGCGCTCGCGTCTGCCCTCTCCTGGGGGCCGCGCAGGCGTCGGGGGTGCGTGTCCAAGCGCTGCATCTCGGGCTGCGGGCAGGCCTTGGCACGCGCCACCGGCCATTCCTCGGGACGTGCGCGGGGAAGTCACCCGAGGCCGTGGGGGAGGCTTTTCGCCCTGGAGGCTTTCCCTCCTTTCCCTGCGCAGCTCCCGGCGGCCGGGCCGGGGCTTGAGCGTCCGTTGCCGCCTCGGCCTCCTTGGCCGGCGGGGCCTGTTGGGAGTTTGTGGTCAGGACGGAGTTGTGCGGCTTCGGTTTCTAGGAGCGTGTCGGCTTCTTCTGGGTCGGTGCACCCGTGGGCCTGCGGTTTTCCCGGCACGCTGGCACCTCGAGTCCCCGCGGTCCCTGGGTCTCCCCGGGTGGGTGCGAGCTTGGGGACGTCCCACTTTCCCATCTCAGTTTCCTGATTCCAGGGTGCGTCTCCTTCTTACTTTATCTTTTCCAGTTAATGTTGAGTTTTAGCAAGCTTGCTGTGTTTGTTTTTTTCAGTTAACGTTTAGTTTTAGTAATACTTGCTATTTATTTATTGAGTTGGAGTCTCGCTCCGTCGCCCAGGCTGGAGGGCAGTGGCCGCTCCCGGCCACCGCAGCCTCGACCTGCTGGGCTCCGGCGATCCTTCCGCCTCGGCCTTCCGAGCAGCTGGAGCGACAGGCACGCGCTACCACGCCAGGCTGTTTTTGGTTCACTGCAGAGATGAGGTCTCGCCAAGCTGCCCAGGCGGGTCTCCAACGCGCAGGCTCAGGCAATCCACTCACCTCAGCCTCCCTGAGCGCGGGATTACAGGCTGGGCTACCGAGCCGGCTCTTGTTATTTATTTATTTATTTATTTACTTTTCCAGTTAATGCGTCTCCTCTTTGCTTAGCTCAGCTTGCTGGTTTTGTTCAAGCTGTTTTCAAAGCGCTAACTTTGGGTTCCGTTGATTTGCTCTATTGTTCTCTGAGTCTCCGTTGCTTATTTGTTGTTTGTGCTCTCGTATCTCCTTCCTTCTGCTAGCTCTGAGATTAGGGGGGTTTTTGTTTGGCTTTGTTTTTTGTTTGGAGTTGGAGTTCCACTCGCTGCCCAGGCTGGAGGGCGTTGGCAGGCTCACGGCCACCCCAGCGGCGACTGGGCTCCGGCGACCCTGCCCCCTCAGCCTTCCAAGGAGCCGGGACCACAAGCGTGCGCTACCACGCCCGGCTGATGTTTTGGTTTATCGTAGAGACGAGGTCTTGCCACGTTGGCCTGGCTGGCCTCGAGCTCCTGGGACCAGGCAATCCCCTCACCTCGGCCTCCCAAAGCGCTGGGATTACAGGCTGAGCCGCCGCCCCCGCGCCTGGCCGGTTGTTTGTTTTTTTGAGAGACAGAGTGTCTCTGTGTCACCCAGGCTGGCGTGTGGTGGTGTGGTCACGGCCTCAAGCTGCTGGGCTCGAGCCATTCTCCTGTCTCAGCCTCCTGAGGAGCTGGGACTACAGTTCTGCCCCCCCACACCTGGCTCCTCAGAAGAAAACTTTGTTCTGTAGAGGTGGGGTTTCAAACTCCAGGCCTCAAGCGGACCTCCTGCCTTGGCGCCCAAAGCGCTGGGATTCGTTTCTGTATTTCATTTATTTAGTCGGAGTCTCACGCTGTCGCCTAGGCTGGAGTGCAGTGGCATGCTCACGGCAGCCTCGACCCGCTGGGCTCAGGCGATCCTTCCGCCTCAGCCTTCCAAGTGGCTGGAAGCACAGGTGTGCGCCGCCTGGTCCGGCTGCAGTTTTGACCGATTGTAGAGACGAGGTCTCGACCATGTTGCTCGGGCTGGTTTCGCACTCTTGAGCTCAGGCCATCTTCTCGCCTCCGCCTCCCAAAGTGCCGGGACGACAGGCGTGAGCTGCTGCGCCCGACTCCCTCCGTGCTTTCACGTCTCCCCTGTGAGTGTGTGTTCCCGACCTGTTGGTCGCGGTAGAGCGAGTGGCCTAAGGTTCACAGATGTGCGCATTTGTCGGTCTTCCGGGTTGTGCTTTCTGCCTTCCTCGCCTTGCAGCCAGAGAAGATACTTCGCATATCTCTTTCCGAATCGCCCTGGGAACCTGGTTCGGGCCTGTGGACTTTTGAGACCTTCGGACACACTCGTTTTGTGGCCTTCGCTGTCAGCGTCAGTTACGCAGGGCTGCACTTCCTCAAGGGAGCCGCGGTCGTCTAATATGAGACGCTTGCAGGGCAAGAGGTTTCGGTCCCCGTTTTCTTCTTCTTCTTTTTAGTTGGAGTCCCACTCCATCACCCAGCTAGAGCGCCCACGGCTACCCCGTCATTGACCTTCTGGGCTCTGGCGATCCTTCCGCCTCAGCCTTCCAAGGAGCCGGAACTGCAGGCGCGCTACCACGCCCGGCTAATATTTGGATTTATGGTAGAGACAAGATTTCGCCAAGTTGCCCGGGTTGGTCTTGAACCCCTGAGCTCAGGCAGTCCTCTCGCCTCGGCCTCCAAAAGTGCTGGGATTACAGGCTTTAGCCACTGTGCCCAGCCAATGCTCCCCAGTTTGGTTTATTGTGAAATTTGACACGAGAGGTTATTGATACCAATGACCTGGGCGCAAACTTCCTTTTCCACCAGTCGGGGCGTGGCTCCAGGGAGGTGGTTTGGCCCCACGTGCCGTCTCCGTCTCGTTCCTCTTTTCTGTTTCTTGTAAGACGCGTAGAAACCCAGCCTGGCTATGCTGCCCAGGCGGATCTGGAGCCTTGGCCTCAAGGGATCCTCCCGCCCAGGCCTCACAGAGGGCTGGCAAGTGAGGTGCTGCGCCCCCCGTCCTCCCTGCTGCGGACGACTCGGGGCCCGGCCGGACTCACACGTCTGCGGTCTAAGCGCAGCCGCTGCTCTGGCGGCCTTGAGAAAGGGCCCGAGCTGCTCCACCCCGGGCTCTTCCCAGTCCTTTTCCCTCCCCTTCCTCAAAGAAGCTCCTGGTGGGTGGTAGCGGGGGCTCCTGGCGGCGTTTCCACCCGGCCATGGTCCTGAGCGTCCTCGCGGATGAAGCCGGTGAGGGATCCTCAGGTGGGAGGCCCGAGGGACCCTGCCCGGGGTGGACTGCCCTGGAGGAAGGTGCTGCTCTCCCGGTGCCTCAGGGGTGCGGCGAGGGCAGCGGTCGGCTCCCGGCTCTGAAGCGCCCCTCAAAGCCACGAGCGGGCGAGGCCGTGGCCGCGCGTGCTCCGTCCTCGGTCCCGTCTGGCCCGGGCGGCCGCTCATGGTGCGAGGCGGCCGTGCGTCCCGCTGTGTCCCCAGGGTGTCGCTTGCCTGTGGGAAGTGACCTGTGTCGTGCCTGCCTTTCAGCCACCCCATGTCATGCAGCAGTGTCGCCGAGATCATGTCAGTGCTGTTCTTCTACACCATGAAGTACCGGCAGTCGGAGCCGGAGAACCCGGACAACGACCGTTTCGTCTTCTCCAAGGTGTGAGTCAACCCCGGCAAAAAGCCGCCCGCGGGAGCGAGGCCCCGGGCGGCCCTGCTGGTTTCCGTGGCTCCTTCTGGGCGTCGTGAGCGCTCGGAGGCGCTCTGGAGAGGACGGCGCTTCGTTCTCGTCCTGCTCTCTCCTCTCGCGAAGAGAAGGGTCTGGCAGTGTGGCCCAGGCGGGCGTGCAGTGGCACGCTCGCAGCCAGGAGGACCACGCGAAGCCCCTCGTGGCAC
The DNA here is from genome assembly GCA_027257055.1 of Cephalopachus bancanus. Lineage (NCBI taxonomy): Eukaryota > Metazoa > Chordata > Mammalia > Primates > Tarsiidae > Cephalopachus > Cephalopachus bancanus. The sequence continues at coordinate 70,530 of JAPVLO010001026.1, read as the reverse complement.
GGCGGTGGGGGTTGCGCGGTGGCAGCGCGGCCGGCCGCCCCTCCTTTCCTCTGTGGTGCCCTGCCTGGCCGTGGGGAGGAAGAGGGAGCTGGAGTCGGCCGAGGGACGCCTCGGAGGCACGGTTCTGTCAGTAGAGATGCCAGCTGCAGGGGAGTTGCTGCCAGGGCAGGCCGGGGGAGCCGGAGGAGAGGAGGGGGATGCGCCGCGTGTCATCCGAGCGTGCGGCACACGCCAGGTGGGGGTGGGGCGGGGAGCATCGGGAAGCGGACAGGTAAATGAACGGGCGGCACGTCAGAGGGCGCCGAGCCTCTGCAGCCGCCTCAAGCTGGGGCGCGGGGCTCCTGTGGGAAAAGACTGTCCCGGAAGGACCTCAGCGCTGACGCCCGCAGATCAGAAGCCGCGAGAGGGCGAGCTTGCGCAGACCTAGGCACGAGTGCTCAGGTGGCGGGAGCACGGGCGCGAATGCCCTGAGCAGGCCCGCCTTGTGACCGGCCCGAGGCAGCCAGGGTGCCGGAGGGGGTGGGGCTGGGGTGTGCCGGCCAGTGCGGGAGCTGAGCGCTGCCTTGGGAGGTGGGAAGCCCCTGGGCGGTCCGGAGCCCGCCGAGCCGCTTTCGGTTCCTGCAGGCTGCCCGGTGGCTAGGTTGCGGACGGCTCTGGAGGGCGGCCGGGATGGGTCTGGAGGGCGGCCAGGATGGGACGGTGGCGGCAGAAGCTGCAGGGCAAATTGATCGTGCGGGGAAGCTTGGAGGTGGGGCGTCGATCGCTGCGGCAGCCCTTCGGCGTGGCCCTCGTGGGGGACACGCTCTGCACAAGGGACCGCGATGGCCCTGTGAGCGCCGGCGGGATGTGGGGGGCAGAACGCCGGCGGAAGGTGAGTCCCTGCTGGCGGCGGCGCTTCTAGGTGGCGGCTCCTGAGGTCTCGGGTGGGCCGAGTTCTCCGGCCTGGGGGGCTCACGCCTCAGCGTTTCTGGCTCTCCGCGGGAGCCCGAGTTCTCCAAGGGTGGAGCCGGCGCTTTGCACGCGGCTGTTGGAGGGGCCTCGTGCCTGCGGCCGGACGCGGGCTCCCCTCTCCGCATTCCCCCGGCACCCGTCCGCCTCTGCGTGCTGGGGACGGGACCGGCGGCTCCCCAGGCGTGGACGCTGGAGACCGCCGTCATCTCTGCCGCCCGAGCTTCCGGCCCCGGCCGAGGCCCGGACTCGACCCACGGTCCGCCTGTAACACTGATCTGAAACTCGGGGCGCCCATGGGTGTGAGATGAGGCTGAGGAGGGGTGTCCCAACGGCACACTGTCCGGGGACGGGAGCAGCCTGTGGCGACCTTGATACCCATGTCCCGCAGCCCCTCTAGGTCCGCTGCGTCCCTCCTCTCTTGCAGAGACTGTCGTTTGTTACCGTGTCGCCCGGCTGGCTCGGGCAAGGGCTGGGAGTCGCCTGCGGGATGGCGTACACTGGCAAGTACTTCGACAGGGCCAGGTAAGGCACTTGCCCCGAGTCACTTACCAGCCCGCGTCCCCCACCCGGGGCCTCGGGACAGCCACCTCGCTCCGCGGGGTGGAGGCCAGCCCTACGGGGCCAGTCCCTGTCCCGTCCAATATGACCCTGGGGAGTGCGCCACCATCTTTCTCCGTGCTCGGGCAAACATTCCCCACTGTTGCCCACAGGGCGCTGACACTCCCCGCCTGCTGTTGCCTCTCCGATCTCTCTTCCGTGGGGGGGTGACCTGTGAGGCCAGCACCGTCATGGGCGTGCTTGGAAAGAGGTCGTGGTGTTTCTGCCGGGGAGGAGCTTCCTCTTCCCTCCAGAGCACGTCTCCTGGGGCGGAACGCGGTGGTTATGGCGACTGCCGTCAGTCGCTGTGCAGGCCAGACGTGGAAGGTGGCCGGGCTTGAAAGCGGAATCGGCGGGAGCGCGTATGTGGACGTGTTGGAGGGAACCTCAGGGAGCCGCTTCCTTCCCGTCCCTCTCCCCGTCTCGCTCGCGGCAAGGCGACGTGGCAGAAGACCCTCGAGATAGCCTCAGGACTGGCGAGAGGAGCGGCCGAAGGGAAGGCCCCGTGGTGCAGTGCGGCCCCCGCCTTCGGGCGCACTCGCCGGCTGCCGTGTCTGGCCCTTCGGGAGGCGCAGCAGCGGCCCGAGAGCCTGGCGGCCTGGAAATCGGCCTCCCTTGCGCTCCTCCTGAAGGACGCTGCCCCCGTGACCCCGGGAGCCCCCGCGAGCTCCTAAGCCCCTCCCCTTCCTTGCTCCAGCTACCGGGTGTTCTGCCTCCTGGGAGATGGCGAGTCCTCAGAGGGCTCCCTCTGGGAGGCCATGGCCTTCGCTTCCTACTACGGGCTGGACAACATCGTGGCGATCTTTGACGTGAACCGCGTGGGACACAGTGGCGCGATGCCCCAGCAGCGCTGCGTGGACACCTACCAGAGGCGCTGCGAAGCCTTCGGGTACCCGTGTCCTTTCTCGCCTTCTCTTCTTCTCCAGCCCCACCCCTCTGTCTCTCACAACCGGCCCCTTCCCCCGGTGCCAGGTGGAACACTCTCGTGGTGGACGGCCGTGACGTGGAGGCGCTGTGTCGCGTGTTCTGGCTGGCGGCGCAGGTGAAGAACAAGCCCACGGCGGTGGTTGCCAAGACCTTCAGGGGCCGCGGCCTGCCACGTAAGCGTTTCCTTCCCTCCCTCCCTCCCTCCCTCCCTCCCTTCCCTGCCTGCACGACAGAGGATGCAGGTGGAGGCTGAGACGGGCGTAGGTAGATGCCCGCTAGGGACCAGTGGCTGTGCCTGTCATGTGGGCCAGAAGCTCTTGCTCCCTCTGGTGTCCGCTGGGGAGCCTCTCCCTAGGGGGAGGGGAGGCCGAAACCCTGGTGAGCACAGTGGCTTCTACCCACGTCAGGGAGTGGCTGGGACGGTCCAGCAGAAGACAGACAGGGCACAGTCTCTACGCTGAGGACAGAGCCAGCGTGTGTTGTGTGTGAGCGACACACACACCTGCCCAGGCCCGGCCTCTTGGAAGTGCACGTGGGCGACTGGAAAAGCGAGGCCCCTGGCCAGGGCCGCTGTGGAGCTGGGAGCGGGGGAGAAGGGAGTTTGGGACACCGGGCTCCTTGCACATCTCGAGGCTTGCTGCCGAGATTATTCATCTCTAGTTTAAGTCATCAGAAAGGCCGGGTGCGATGGCTCACGCCCGCAATCCCCCGCACTCTAGGAGGCTGAGGCGAGAGGATTGCCTGAGCCCAGGGGTTCGAGACTAACCTGGGCAACTTGTCGAGACCTCGTCTCTGCCGTAAGTCAAAAAAGTAGCCAGGAGTGGTGGTGTGCACCTGTCGTTCCAGCTCCTCAGGAGGCTGAGGCGGGAGGATCGCCTGAGCACAGCAGGTCTAGGCTGCGGTGGCTCTGAGTGTGCCGCTGCACCCCGGTCTGGGCCACAGTGAGCTTTCGACCAGAAAATCCAAAGTATCGTCACGAAGGGCGTGACGATGCTTTGGTTTTGAAAACACACAGGCGTTCTAGAACAGAACTGCCCTGTGAGTCCTCCCCAGCATGCAGCCTTCCTCTGAATCCCCAGGGCGGTGAATGACAGCTCCACCCGTGTGCCCTGGCAGAACCCTGGGCACAGCTCTTGTCCGCACCCTGCTCCCATATGACCCCACACCTGGCCCTTAGAGTGCATCTCCGATCCGTTCACTTTTTGCTGCTTCTGTTGCTGTGGTCACCTGTGATCCTAGCCCTTCGGGAGGCCGAGGCGGGAGGAGTGCTTGAGCCCAGGAGTTCGAGACCAGTGGGGCTACATAGCCAGGCTCTGTGATTAGCCAGGGGTGGTGGTGCCGATAGTCCCAGCTATTCAGGAGGGTGAGGCAGGAGAATCCCTTGAGCCCAGGAGGTTGAGAGGTGGCAGCGAACTGTGATCACGCAGCTGCACTCCAGCTAGGTGACGCGGCAAGACGCTGTCTTCAAAAACAGCAGCAGCAGCAGCAGCCCAAATCAGACCAAGTCACTTCCTAGGCTCTGCGTGCCAGGTTCTGACTCCTGTGAAGCCTAGGTTGACTTCCCTTTCGTCAGGCTGTCTTCTAGGGGATCTGGTAGACGCTTGCTAAACACGGCTGGCCGGGCGGTCTTTTCCTTGCTTCGTCACAGACGTGGAGGATCCCGAAAGTTGGTTCGGAAAGGCAGTCCCAAGAGAAAGGGCGGATGCGCTGATCAGACTGATCGAGAGCCAGATCGAGACCAGCGGGAATCTTGAGCCGAAACCCCCCGTCGAGGACTCGCCTCAAGTCAGCATCGCGGATATAAGAATGACCTCTCCACCCGCTTTCAACGTGGGCGAAAAGGTAGGCAGAACGGTAGCTGGTCAAGTGAGTTACGTGTGTCGTCTGCTCTGATCCCGGATTTTGTTCTTAATCACACGGGACTCATCGTTCATGCCCGTCTGCTTGGAGGAGGCGGTTATGAGACAGGGTGACAGTTCACCACCAGGCAGAAGCAACGCAGATGGGTTGACGTTCTCTTGCATTAGCTCCAAGTTTTACTTTTTGCGTTCACACTGAGGTCCGGATCGCTACCTGTTGGTCAGTTGCTGTTTAGTAGCTCCTGGGGTTGTGGGTCTTTTTCTTCCTAACTTTGGATTGTGGGCCGACAGTCTGTCGTGCCAGAAACTGCCGCGATCCTGGGCCTCCTCTGAGAATGGGCGGCCGGTTGGGCTGATCCTTCCAGCTGACTGTCTGGATCCCAGTGGCAAAGCAGGCCAGCCCGTCAAGAGCCAGGACTTCAAACAGGAACCAAATTATGCACGAAACCCTGGAGACGCAGCCCTTTCGTGTTTTCGTTTTTGTTTTTAAATCATTTTTCCCTCTTGCCTTCTGCGGTATTCCTGCCTCCAAGGTAGGCACGGGCTTCAGGACCTAGAGGATGGAGGGCGGCAAGCCGGGTGGGGGGAGGGGGAGGACGTGTTTTCCGATCCTTTATTTGGAGAGAGTTAGGCTCTGTTAGCTTGATAGTAAGGCTTCAAAAGAAACGAGTTGGCCCGGGTGTGCACTCCAGCCTGGGTGACAAAATGAGACCCTCAGTGCAAAAAAATTTTAAAAAATAAACAAATGCTTGAGAAATTAGGAAACACGCTGAATAGCAGAAGAGGGCCGGACACGGTGGCTCAGCCTGTAATCCTAGCACTTTGGGAGGCCGAGGCAAGAGGATTGCCTGAATCCGGGGGTTCGAGACCAGCCTGGGCAAACTTGATGAGACCTCTTCTCTAAAATAAATCACAAAAACCAGCCGGGCGGGGTAGTGTGCGTCTGTAGTTCCGGCTACTTGGAAGGCTGAGGTGGAAGGATCGCAGAGCCCAGCAGGTCGAGGCTGCAGTGGCCGTGAGTGTGCCACTGTACTCCAGCCTGGGAGACAAGAGTGAGGCTCCCACTCAAAAAAAAAAAAAAAAAAAAAGGCAGAAGAGGCTACGCATGGTGGCTAATGCCTGTAATCCCAGCACTTTGGGGGCCAAGACATGAGGATCGCTTGAGCCCAGGAGTTGAAGACCAGTCTAGGCAACATAGCAAGACTTTGTCTCTACAAAAAAATCCAACAACCCAGCGGAGCGCGGTGCCGTGTGCCTGTCATCCATCTACTTGGGAGGTTGAGGCGGAAGGATCACCTGATATCCCAGAAGATGGAGGCTGCAGTGAGCTGTGATCATGCCACTGCACTCCAGCTTGGGTGACAGAGTGCAACCCCGGCGCAAAACAAAAGCAGAAGGAAGGAAACTGTGCCTGTGAACACAGTGTACCTTGGCCCTGTGTTTAACGCTTTAACTGTTCCTGTCCTTCTGTCTCTTGGTGCTGCTTCCACAAAGGTATCCTACAGAATTACGTTATGCACGTGTGCAGCAGTGCCTGTCGGCATGTTGACAGCAGCGTCAGTCATGAGACCAAAATCGGGAAGGACCCAGCGAGGGAGGCTGAGGGCTTGTCCGTGTTGGTAAGGTTGCCAGGTGGCACAGCGGATGACTCTGTCTTTGTGTAGGAAATCTTAAAGGGGGTGTTTGTGTACAGTTATAAGGCAAAGGAAGGAGTATTTGGAGAAACGACCCCAAATGAAGTGTTTCTCTGGAAGGTGAGATTATGGGAACGTTTGATTTCTTTTGAGACGCATGAATAGGAAACATGCATTAAGAAAGCAGGCCAGTCCATGAAAAAAAAAATCAGTGAAGTGAATTCACAAAGAAATCACATTTGTGTGCAAATTTAAGAGTTGCTTCTGTAAATTACTAATACAATCGACAAGCCATTCATAGTCAAGGAGATAAACACCACAAATAAATACAGTCAGTCATTGGAAAGAGAAGACAACCACAGATGCAGAGTATGTAAAGAATTAGGAGGAAATCACACAGCTCTGTACTAGTTGGTTGAAAACATGTAAAAAAAGAAAAGGATTTTCTGGGGAATACATAACATATCAAAACCGACTAGAATACATCAAAAAAAGCCTTCAGAGCTGGGCTCGGTGGCTCAGCCTGTAATCCCGCGCCTTTGGAAGGCTGAGGTGAGTGGGTTGCCTGAACCCGCGGGTTCGAGACCCGCCTGGGCAACGTGGTGAGACCTCATCTCTACAATAAATCAAAAATTAGCCGGGCGTGGTAGCGCACGCCTGTAGTTCCAGCTACTTGGAAGGCTGAGGCGGAAGGATCACCGCAGCCCAGCAGGTCGAGGCTGTGGTGGCCGGGAGCGGCCACTGCACTCCAGTCTGGGCGACAGAGTGAGACTTCAACTCAAAGAAACAAAAAACAAAACCAAAAACCTTCGATAGGGAGTAGTCATAGAAAAACGTTGAGAAAACAGTTGAAGAGCTATACCCCCAAAGGGCCTGGCCCACCAAGTTCAAGAGTGAGTTATCTTTAACCTGATGGGAACGAGTAATTCCTAGCTATTTTCAAACTTTCCCAAATATGGAGAAAGACAAAAGCATCATTTCAGCTTTTGTCGAAGCCAAAATGTGACAAAGCTAGCCTGAAAGCAAAACAAAACAAAGCAAAAAAAGAACTAGACTGGCCTCATTTATGAGCATTAATGTAAAACCTAAGTCAAACGTGAACTCAGCCGGGCATGGTGGCTTGGCCAATAATCCCAGCACTTCGGGAGGCTGAGGCGAGAGGATGGCTTGAGCCCAGTAGTTTGAGGCCAGCCTGGGCAACATAGTGAGACCCTGTCTTCATTTTTTTAAGTTAAAAAATTAGCAAGGCGTCATGCTGCGTGCCTGTAGTCTCAGCTATTCTGGAGACTGAGGCAGAAGGATTCCTGTAGTGAGCCATGACTGCCCCACTGCACTCCAGCCCGGGCGAAGAGTGAGACGTTAACTCCAAAAACAACGGCAAAGAATCAACCAGTCTCAACTCCGTTCCTACGTTCAAAGAGATATGTGAGTCAGTAAAGATCAGATCAGTACAGCAGATGATTCATCGATGTTAGTAGATTTACAAATATGCTTCCCTGTCGTATCGTTAGGTTAAAGGAGGGGAAAGTGTGGTCACTTTTGTCCAGGCCCAACAGAAGCCATTGAAAAATTCCCACTTTCAAAAGACCGAACGGGACTGGTGAGAGAACGTTCTCAGTCTGATTCTTGATCTAGAGTCCCCTTAAATCTGGAGTCCCCTTTTGCACCTGACGGTAGAACTGTTCTCAGCCTGGCAGAGAGATTCAGTCCCGCTCTGGAAGTGCCACCCAGTGCTGATCAGTGGGACGTGCGGGAATCGGTCCCAACGAGAAGGCAGGTGTGTTGTCATTTGCGGGTGGCGTGTCTGGAAAACCCAAGACAGATCTACCAGACCGGTAAGAGAGATTGCGGGACAGCTAGTAGGCAAGGGTCAGTTCCTCTCTGACATTCACGATCACTGGTTAGGAGGTGTGCTGGCGAGGAGACGAGCCCTCTGATCGTTGTAATGGCAAATAAAATAACTATACATGAATCTACATTCTGATGCTTATTCGACTTAGATGCCAGACAGCAGCCCGCGTGCCTCGCGTGCAAGAGATGCTCACCGAAGACTTGTGCGAGGGCCGTTTCTGAAAGGCTGTCCCACCAACCTGGTGCTGTCCTTGCCCTCTGGGGAGGGGAGCTTGGTGGCTGGGGACGGGAGCAGGAGGAAGATGGCCTCCTCGCGTGCTTTCCTTTGTAACGTTTGACTTTTGTTCCATCTACACGTTGCCTATTTAAAAAATAGGTGTAGGTAAATGTTTTAGATTGCTTCGAGGAATGAGGGCAGAAATACGAGGAGTCCCGCCTTGTTTCTTAATACGTTCTGGCCCCTGTGAGGTGTACATTTCAGTGGTCTTTGGCATGTGCTGGAGTTGTGCAGCCATCACCATCAATCGTACACGTTTTTCTTTACATTTTGTTTCGAGGAGGGGTCGCGCTCTGTCGCCCAGGCTGGAGTGCAGGGGCACGATGACGGCGCACCGCAGCCTCGATCTCCTGGGCTCAGGAGGTCCTTCTGCCTCAGCCTCCTGAGTAGCTGGGACCACAGCTGCGTGCCACCACGCCCGGCTAATCTTTTGATTTTTTTTTTTTTTTTTGCCGAGACGAAATCTTGCTGTGTTGCCAGGCTGCTCTCAAACCCCTGGGCTCAAGCAGTTCTCTTGCCTCAGGCTCCCTGAGTACTGGCATCGCAGACGTGATGCACCGCGCCTGGCCAAGGACGCACTAACGATCAGCTAGCGATCCGGGTTTATGACCCAAAAGGAAATTGTTGGTGAAACCCACGCCGACCTTCTCCATCCAGATCGATGACAGTTTTATTCCGCACACTTGTACCCTCCTTGGAGAGGCATTCCAAGAAACTCTGCCACTTGCCTCTTTCTTCTAGGTGGCTACTCGGAAAGCCTGCGGTCTGGCCCTGGTTAAGCTGGGCTATGCCAACGACAGAGTCATCGTCCTGGATGGTGACACCAAGAACTCGACCTGTTCTGACATATTCAAGAAGGAACACCCTGAGCGCTTCATCGACTGCTTCATCGCTGAGCAGAACATGGTGAGTGGATAGCAGCCCGCGTCTTCTCTCTCTCCGTGGCCGCCGGACACAGAAGGCCCAGCCGCCGTGACGCCTTCTCTTTCCACCGATGGAAGCCAAAGGCCCCAGGGCAGCGGGAGGCCAGGAGCCCACAGAGTCTGAGAAGTGGCTTCCGGCCTGCTGCGAGGGGCGCGTGCCGGAGCACTCCGCACTCCGGGCCGCCTCCGGGAGGCAGAGGGCCACAGCCATCTGGCCCCGGGGCTGCAGGCCTGGAGCACCCCAAGCTGCCCCACAGCGAGGCAGCCCTGCAGCCGGCCCAAGGGAAGTGGCTGAGGAAGCGGCTCTCTCCCTCGCACGTAGCAGGGGCCGCAGAGTTGCTAGAAACGCCGAGGGCATGCTGACTGCATCACAGGAATACCAGGGCTCGGAACTGGTGCCTGGGAGAAGCTGCTCTGCGTCTCTGTGCCCCAGTCTCTCCCCAGAGTGATGTTCACGCAGGGAGCCCCTCGCCAGAGAAGAGGAGGCGGTGTGAGGAAAGCCTCTGAACTGTAAACCCTAGGTCGGCGGAGTACGATGTCCTCCCCCGGCCTCGGGTCGCAGCGCTCGGGTACTTCTGTGATTTTCTTCTAGCCAGGTGACCGGGGGCAGGCAGCTCTCGCGTGACCACCAGCAATGCTTTATTTAGTTAGAACAAGCAGTCTTGAGACTGTTTGAAAATTCGTTGCCAGCATTTAAAGTATGGGAGATTACAGGCGCGGTGGCAGGCACCTGTAGTCGCGGCTACCAGGCAGGCTGAGGCGGAGGGATCGCTGGAGTCCGCCTGGGCAGCATAGCGAGACCCCCGTCTCAGAAAAAAAAAGAATCTAAAAGCCAGGAGATTTCACAGAGAATCAAGCCGAAGTTCGGCGTCCCCCGTGAGTGGTGGGAAGAACGGCCACCGCAGGCCAGCATTCCTCCCCGAGGCCAGGTGAGTGGGCCAAGCAGTGTCCTGGGGCGATGGTCACTCCAGCCCTCCCTCCGCCATCCCCACATGCTGCTGGCCACTCGTTCCTCTACACCGCCTCCCTGGCCCCGTCGGTGGGAAGGGAAGCTTCCCTGTTGAGTGAAGTAGGTCGTCCCAACGGTCACAAGCGGCATGCTTTCCCCGGGTGGCAGGAAGCTCTCTTCGTTTCGAGTGGGAAAGTGTGATCTGTGGGCTTCCGGTTGACCCTCCTGTCGAAAGCTGGGGCCCCTCATTAGCCTGGGCCTCCTGCTGTTACCTCACAGTTGGAAGCAAAGGTGTAGAGGGGAGGCCGGAGGGAGCGATTCGTGCCACACCGGAGGGGGCGGATACGGTAAGGGTGTGCTTGGGGCCATCCTGGACACCTCTTTCTAGGGCGAGGTGCCCGTGATGCTGAGACTCAGGTGATGAGGAATCTGTCGTGGCCAGGCGTGGGGGACCGGGGGACGGCTTGCCCAGCAGAGGGCTCGGCTGGCCTTGAGCAGGCCCCAGCTGGGGCGTGGAGGGAGCAGGGGGCAGCCGCAAGCAGAGGTCTGGGGAGCACAGACAGCCTCCGGGGAGATGGTGCTGGTTTCGCGCCACGTCTGCCCCTGTGGTTCTCGTGCAGTTGGCTGGGAGGCGCTGGAGGCCTTCAAGCAGCAAAGCCCCGGGGTGTGCTTCCGGAACCCTGCGGGGTGGAGAAGGGCTGCATTGGGGGAGGCAGTGTGGAGGAGAGGGTGGTGTGCTCCCCACGGTCGCTGTGGCTGGAGAGACGCCGCCCCGTCAGACGGCAGCACGCCACGGGCAAATGCCGGGGCCGGAATCAAGGCTGGCGTTGAGGTGTGGGCTGGAGCCCCTGGGGGGAGGGTGGCGTCGCCTCCCGACATGGACGAGACTTAGGGAGGAGTGGATTCGGGGGCATCCCCGGGACCTCTGTCTGGCCCGGGGGTTCAGAGTGCCTGTTACACGCGTGGGGAGCCAGAGGGGAGGGGCATGGGGAGATGCTAGTCTGATGGAGGCCAGCCAGTGGCTTGGTCATCTTCCAGCACGTCTGCTCTCTGGCCAGGCATGGCGGCTCGCACTACACTGTAAGCCCAGCGCTTTGGGAGGCTCAGGCGGGAGGACTGCTGGGGCCCGGGAGTTCGAGACTAGCCTGGGCAACATGGTGAGCTCCCATCTCTACACAAAAGGAACCTCGAAAAACGTAGCCAGGTGTGGAGGCGCACCGCATAGTCCCAGCTACTCGGGAGGCTGAGCCGGGAGGATTGCCCGAGCCCAGGAGGCCGAGGCTACAGTAGGCCGTGGTAGTGCCATTGCACTCCAGCCTGGGTGGCAGAGTGAGAGCCCGACTCAGATAGCTCAGATGGGTGAGATGGATAGATGGGCAGAGAGATTGATTAGACAGATTAGCTAGAGTCTGCTCTCCGAAGCACTGAACGTGGTTTTCTCAGGCAAGTAGCATCCCTTTGCCTGGTTTCAAGCTGACATCAGAGTCGGCCGTCACAAGCTTAAGTAGTCGTCAAGGAGGTAATTGCCCAGCTGTATGGAGACTTTGGACTTTTCAGTGAAGACTCGGAGCATCCGATTAAATAGATGAGGCGGACGCTTTCGGGGTAGAAGTTAAGTCCCATATTCTACTCGAATTCTTCTTTCCAGTCCGTTTCCCCAGGAGCTCTCTGTGCGTGACAGCCTCCTCCCGACCGTCTGTCATCCTTGTGTGCGGCAGAGATGTGCATTATCAATGGAGAGGGCCTCTCGAAAGCTCTTGTGAGCCGGGCGCGGTGGCGCACACCCGCAATCCCAGCGCTTGGGGTGCCTGAGCCCTCGGGCTCGAGAGCATCCTGGGAAACATGGCGGGACTCTGCAGTAAACAGATAAAACTAGCCGGGGGTGGTGCTGCGTGCCTGTAGTTCCAGCTACTTGGAAAGGCTGAAGCGGAAGGCTCGCCTGAGCCCAGCAGGTCGGGGCTGCGGTGGCCGTGGGCGTGCCACTGCAGTCAAGCCTGGGCGACAGGGTGAGACTCCGACTCAAAACGAAAAGGCCTCTGAGCGCTGGGGTGTCTTCCTCCTGGCTCGGGCTATGCCTGTCGTGGTCACCGTGTACGTCAACAGAGAGGCGTACTTGTGATTGGCTAGGGTGAGATTTGCAAAGGCTCCTGTTCCTGGTTTTCGCGTTACCGATGTCGGGGCTTTGAAGCCTGCCTCCCATCAGTCCGTAGTCGGGAAGGGAAGCTCTGCCGTAGGCTGCCGCTGCGTTCGTTCGGTTCCCTCCTGGTTGTGAGGCCTCAGCCACTCTGTGACTCGCCCAAGGACTGGTCCTCCAGCCCCGTGAGCTCTTCCCTCTCTCTGTGTCGGCGTGCTGCTTTCGGCCGTCCCGTGGAGTTGGGTCCGCAGGGGTCGCTCCGCCGTGTTGTCCGCTGCGAGGTGCGGCTGGCCGCGAGCGGGCCCGCTGGGGTCAGGTTGCCGGAAGGTGACGGCGAGGGGGCCGGTGCGAGAGGAGTGCAGGCCCCTCTCTGGCGGGCGGGTGTAGACCGAGGGGACACGCCTTCAAGCACCGTGACCTGGGAGTCCCTTGGCTGAGCCCTGGAGAGGTTCACTTCTAAGGTGAAGCCCCCTGGGGCCGACGAGCCCAGACTCTAGGGCCCGGGAGGACTAGCCCGGAAAGCGGGGTCGTCACCATAGTGCGGAGCAGAGCCGGAGGGCAGAGAAGCAGAAGGGGAAGCGGACGCCCGGCAGGAAGAGGGCCCGGTCTGGCAGGTGCAGCGAGGCGGGAGGACGGTCCCGTAGCAACGTCATGGACGCCTCGGAAAGGAAGGGCCTTGACAAGACGGGCGATGTTCTCTGCTCGAGCTGCTGGGCGGCCACGTGGGAGGCCAGCCGGGGGTGGGTGACCTCTTGTCCGGCAGCCCGGAGGTCTCTCCCGTGGCTGGCAGCCGTCTGGAGGAAGTAGGATGGGGAGAGCCTGGGAGAGGAGAAAGTGGGGGTGACCGGACGGTGGGCGAAGGGTTCCGTGAAGGAGAAGGTGCGCGTGGGGGGCCTCTGCGGAAGGCGAGGCGGGGGGGGTGGGACGATGGAGGGTACCGGCCGGTATCGGGATAGACTTAACCGAGAGGCGGGAGCCGCTGATCGGCGGGGGACCCGCAGCAGTGGAGGCCTCTCGGAGAAAGCAGAGAAGAACGAGACTCGGGATGGCCTGCGGGCTCCTCGACCCTCAGGAGGCGCAGGCTCAGGGAGGGCGGGTCGGGTGGACGGCACAGACCTCAGCTTTCGCTTCTTGCACCCTGGGCGGTAAGCGGCCCGGCACGGCTGCACAGGGAGGGGTCTGGGCTGGGAGGGAGGGGAAGGAGAGTGTTGGAGCAACAAGGAGGTGGAAGGGAGCAGAGCAGTCGGGTACAGGCAGAGCAGGGCTGGAGGCGGGACCCTGTGGTCCCAGAGGGGAAGGGGTGAGGGGAGCAGAGCGGCTGGACGCGGGCAGAGCAGGGGTGGCACTGGGACCTCGCAGTCCTGGCGAGGAACGGGGAGGGGGCCGGGCACGGGGCGTTCTGACTCGTGCTCTTTGTGTCGCAGGTGAGCGTGGCCCTGGGCTGTGCCACCCGGGGTCGGACCGTGGCCTTCGTGAGCACCTTCGCTGCCTTCTTGACCCGCGCGTTCGACCAGATCCGGATGGGAGCCCTCTCCCAAGCCAACATCAACCTGATCGGCTCCCACTGCGGGGTGTCCGTGGGTATGTTCCGGCTGCCGTGGTCTTGAGACGTCCCTCCTGTGGGGAGGCAGGGTGGTGTGGATGGGGGCCCGTGATGGCTCCCCGTGGTCCCGTGGGTTGGGATCTTTGGGACTCCGTGAGAATGCCGTCTTGTACTTTGTGTCAGGCTCTCGGCAGCTTCTGACGCCGGTCTCCTGGCGGTGCCCTGAGCGCCCTCTTCCAGTCAGGTGCCGCTACGTGGAGCCGCGTACGGGATGGGACTAGGGCCCGCAGAGTCACAGAATCCGCTTCTGCCCTCGGAGTGGTCGCAGTCCAGTGGGGCAGGCTGCGTGGGCAGAAGGGAGCGCGCCCCCGCGCATCCGGGCTGGGATCCCTGCTGCCACCTCCGGGCCCAGTGGGGAGCCCAGGGGAGCAGGACCCGGGGCAACGACGCCAGACTCCTGGCCCTGAGAGGCTCCCCTGGCGGGGGCAAGAAGGCAACCACAGGAACAGGGGCTAGAAGCGACGACGGAGATGGGGGTGCGAGGGCAGCGGGGAGAGGATGAGGGGAGGGCCCAAGAGGCTCAGGAAGCCTGGAGCCGCGCTAGCAGGAGGAGGGGGATGATGTCGGGAGCTCGTCGCAAGTTTCCAGGCTGCTCTTACTGGGAGGAGTAGGGAGAGCCGAGCCACGGGGGCCTGCGCTGGGTGGGGCAGGGTAGCAGGGGATGCCGCAGCTCTCCGTGGCTGCTGGAAGGCTGGAGTGCCCATCGGGATCCATCGTGGTGACCCCTGGGAGAATGGGACAGGGTACGACCACCCTAGACAGCGCTGGGCATCGTGACCATCCTGAAGGCGCTGGCAGTCACGCAGGGCAAGGGAATAGAGAACGGGGTGCCGAGGACAGGGCCCAGTGCGCTCGTGTGGGCCCAGGGCAGACGCCTGGACAGGGGCCAGGCTCCTCGCCAGGGCTGCTTCAGCCACTGGCATCCAGTCAGTTCTGTACGGCAGGGGCCCCGGGTCCCATCCAAGGGCGAGTGGGCTTCTGAGGTCAGACGGGTGGCGTCGGCAAGGCATCGTGCACAGAGACAGCCCGTCCTTGCCGACAGGAGACAGCGCCCGAGGTACTTGGGGTTCTCCTTCCACGGAGTTTCCGGCCACAAACTCTGATCCCAGGAATACCTTGAAGCACCCGTAGTGCCAGCAGTACCCCAGGGCGCCCCGAGGAACGTGGCACTACGGTCCTCTGAAGGCCTGGAGAAAGGAATGAGGCCTGTGGGTCTGCACGCCCAGTCTCTTGAGGGGGAGGACACAGGACAGCAGGGAAGGAAGGACAGAGTCCCATGGGACCCTCCTGAGGAAGACCGGGTCAGAGGCTGGGCAGGGCCACCGATGCACAGTCCCCTCGGATGATGGCGCTGAACCATGGGTCCAAAGTTCCATTGGGAGCCTTACGCCGAGGAGTGGCAACGAGATCTCGTGGGAGACAGGCATGGGAATTTGCTGTAGAAATCACTCTGAGTTCCGGCGACGTCACTGGGGCCGTCGTGGGCCCCGCCCTAGTTTGGGGTACCCTGTGGCAGTAGGGGACATCGCTTCTCCAGAGGGGAGGAGGGGCGGAGGGCAGCTTCCTGGCGGGCTGTGCTCAAGTGTCCGTTGGCGCTGCCTTTCTCAGGTGAAGACGGCCCCTCGCAGATGGCCCTGGAGGACCTGGCCATGTTCCGGGCCATTCCCAACTGCACGGTTTTCTACCCGAGCGATGCCGTCTCCACGGAGCACGCGATTTACCTGGCGGCCAACACCAAGGTATTGTCGAGGGGACATGGGGCAGACAGAAAGGACTCTGGGCTCCGCTCTCGTTTTGACTTGGTGATGGGATGCTTTTCTCGGCATAACGGGGCTGGAGAATTGGGTGATGGGATTCTTTTTTAAAATAGGACCTTTACAGAAACGGGACCACACGTACAAACACCTTTGCTCTGTCAAAGCGTCACACAGCACAGAAGGATTCAGAACACAACCTGACAGCCTCTGTGAGGGATCAGCACCTGAGACTGGGACCGCGCTGGGTTTCTGCAGAGGGAAGGGTTGATGATGGCTGCTCGGGGTGGCAGGGTCTGCCCCCCAGTGGAGCTGCCCCAGCTGAGGCCACCTCTGGGCTGGTGGCCTTAAGACACACCCTAGTGGGATAACAAAGCCACCGCAGCTGCCACTGTGCTCTCTCCACACTCGGGAAGCTGGCAGGGTGGTAGGACACCGCTGCAGACAGAGCCAGGTGCCCCGGCTCCCGCCTGCCCTCAGAAGGGGAGGAAGGGTGGGTGTGTGAGCTCAGTCCGGGCGTCGGAGGGACAGAACCCGGTGCCTCTCAGGCACCAGCTGGGCTGGGGAAGGGTCGTGCCTACCGCTCCCACCCCTCCACCTGCCTTCGCCAAACGCCCATCCCCACCGAACCCTGAGTCTGGCCCCCGCCCCCTGCACAGGACACGCCGGGCACGGTCGCAGCAGGTCTCGCGAGCCCCCTTTCTGGCACGTCATGGCACTGATGGCTGGTGTTGGGTGTTTTTGTTTGTTTGTTTGTTGGAGTCTCTCTCTTTTGCCCAGACTCTCTCTCAGCCACCACAGCTTATACCTGCTGGGCTAAGGCGATCCTTCTGCCTCAGCCTACCAAGTAGCTGGAACTACATACAGGCCCGCACCACCGTGCCCAGCTAATTTGTAAACAATATATTGTGGAGATGAGGTCTTGCCAAGTAGTCCGGGCTGGTCTCGAACCCGTGGGCTCAGGCAATCCTCTCACATTGGCCTCCGAAAGCACTGAGATGATAGGCGTGAGCCACTGCACCCACACCCGCCCCCTGCACAGGACATGCCGGGCGCTCTTGGGGCTGGTCTCCTGAGCTCTCTTTGTATAGCACTTCATGGCACTGATGGTCGGGTTTGGGGTTTTTTCCTTTTGTGGTTCCCAAGTTTTTTTCCAGAATTTGTACAAAATATGGAAGGTCAAAGGACTTCAATCGTCATCTTTCTCTTCTTCCTGCTAGTTAATTGGGAAGTAACGTAGCTCGTAACCCTTTGTTGTTAGCAATTATGCACAGCCAATCACGTAGATGATTATCTTCAAATAGTTTTTGGTGAGATACTTCAAACCCCTTTGGGAAAAGGCACCTGGGAAGTCACAGTGATCTCGCTCTTGCTCCTTTCAGTGGTCAGAGCCCCTCCACCGAGATTCCCAGCTCGTCCGTTCACTTTGATCCTCTTGCAAAAACTGCTCAAATTGGCTGCGTCCACGATTCCATCTTCTACAGGGTGGGCGCAATCAAGGGTGCACTTCAGAACCTGCCCTTCTTTTTGGCCTCCCTTTTCCACAAGCTTTTTCATGGCGGCCTGAGAGGCAGAAAGGGAGGAGAGCGCCCTACCCATTTGGTGTTTTTTTGTTTTGTTTTGTTTTTTGAGTTGGAGTCTCACTCTGTCACCCAGACTGAAGGGCAGTGGCCACTCCTGGCCACTGCAGCCTCGACCTGCTGGGCTCCGGAGATCCTTCCGCCTCAGCCTTCCAAGGAGCTGGAACTACAGGCATGCACTACCACGCCCAGCTGATTTTTGATCGATTGTAGAGATGAGGTCTCGCCAAGTTGCGCAGGCGGGTCTCGAACCCGCGGGCTCAGGCAATCCACTCACCTCGGCCTCCCCAAGTGCTGGGATTACAGGCTGGGCCACCGAGCCCGGCCCCATTTGGTGTTTTGTTTTGTTTATTGTTGTTGTTGTTTTTGAGTTGGAATCTCACTCAGTAGCCCAGACTGGAGTGCAGTGGCCACTTCCAGCCACCGCAGCCTCGACCTGCTGGGCTCCGGCCATCCTTCCGCCTCAGCCTTCCAAGTAGCTAGAACTACAGGTGCACTACCATGCCCGGCTAATTTTTGATCGATTGTAGAGATGAGGTCTCGCCAAGTTGCCCAGGCGGGTCTCAAACCTGCGGGCTCAGGCAATCCACTCACCTCGGCCTCCCCAAGTGCTGGGATTACAGGCTGGGCCACCGAGCCCGGCCCCATTTGGTGTTTTGTTTTGTTTTTGTTTTTGTTTTTGTTTTTGAGTTGGAATCTCACTCAGTAGCCCAGACTGGGGTGCAGTGGCCACTTCGAGCCACCGCAGCCTCGACCTGCTGGGCTCCGGCGATCCTTCCGCGTCAGCCTTCCAAGTAGCTGGAACTGCAGGTGTGCTACCACGCCCGGCTAATTTTTGTTTTATTGTAGAGATGAGGTCTCACCAAGTTGCCCAGGCGGGTCTTGAGCCCGCGGGCTCAGGCAGTCCACTCACCTCAGCCTCCCAAGGCGCGGGATGACAGGCTGAGCCACAAGCCCGGCCATTTGGTGTGTTTATACGTGGGCCCGTGCTGTACGACGTGTTTGGAACTTGCCGTTGCACGCACTGGACCCTGGGGGACGGTTTTGCAAACATGCTAGGATCCCGTTTGTAGAAAGGTCCAAAGGGACAGAACAGGGTTGTGCGACAGGCATCAGAGCAGCGACAGCGTCTTGAGTAGGAGAGTGACTGGGAAGGGCCTGAGGGAACGCTCCGGGCTAGGGCGGGAGCGCTGCTGCCCTCAGGGGTGGGACAGGCCGTGTGTCCTGTCAGAGCCCACGCAGTAACTGCTGTGAGTCTCTGCGTGCTGCCGCCGCTCAGCTGTGCCTCAGCGAGGAAGCACGGACCCGGAGGGGTCACCGCGTAGCAGTGGACAGAAACAGTGTATTTCCATCCCCGTCCTCGTGGGCATGCCTCGCTTAAGCACGGATGCAACTAGCGTGAGTCACTTTGTGTTCAGACGTACCCGATCGTTCCAAGGGTGAAACAGGATGAGCTCTGGGGGCAAAAGTGAACTTGGCCACATCGAGTTCTGGGCTTTCTGATGCACAAGGCAGGGCTCCTGCCCCGTGCTCGTATTCTGGGGAGGCAAACATGGCGTGGGCATCTGGGAAATCCCTCCTGAGTCCACTGGCGAGCTGGCATGGAAAGCAGGCCACCGAGACACTGACCGCTAGGGTCCCGCCCGGGCTTGGAGGATCAGCCGGCGCATGCCCTGCTTGCCGGGCTGATAGAGGCTTCTCCCTTGCTCCAAATCGGGCGCTTTGTAGTCAAAGCATCTGTTCGACCACCTCTCCCCGGCTGTTTTGGAGGCCGCTTCGTTGGAAATGCAGGGTGTGCTTTACTGAACGCGGCTGTGGTGTTCATTTCTGTCCTAGGGAATGTGCTTCATCCGGACCACCCGTCCAGAAACCTCAGTGATCTACAACCGGCAGGAGAGCTTTCAGGTCGGACAGGCCAAGGTGAGGGTTTGGGTCTCCCGTGCTGGGCAGTGGCGTGTCCCGTGAGGAGCTCTGTTCCCCAGCCAGCACTAGGGTCTCCACGGTCGGGCGTCCTCCTTCCTTGGCTCTCGGTGTTCAAAGATCACTCGTGATCTTCCCCAAGTTTACTCAGGAAGGAACATTCCAGCATTCCAGCTGGGCCCGGAGTTACCTCCTACCCACAAGGAGTGTTTCCTTTGTGGTTCAGGTCTTAAGGATAAATGAGAACATGAAGCCCCTCGAGTGTCTCGGCTGACTGTGATGACAGCCATGAGCACAACACACAGACACCATTTCCAGTGGGTCGTGGCTCCGCTGGGTCCGGGTTCTCCAGATCTGAGGCCGTGGGGAAAAGGGAACATGACCCTTCTGGCCACCGGAAACTCTGTGGCCCCCAGGGTGGTCTTACAATGGGAGGCAGCCCCACCCTCAGGCTCCCAGGTAGAGGTGGGCATGGCTGGTGACTTCCTGCCTCTGGTGTTCTCACCGAAGCCCTGTGCGCTCGGGCCGTCAGCCCTGTCTGTAATGAGGATCAGAGAAGGTGAGGGGCTCGCTCGAGGGCTCGTGGCTCGTGGGCACCCAGACCAGCCTTCAGGCCCAAGGGGCGAGCGCAGACCCCGTGGACTGCCCACCACACCGACCACCTCCCACTCGGCCTGCCGGTCGGGCCGTGAGCGGGGAAAACTTCTTCTCTGGAGAAGACAAGCGACTGACTACCACCTAGAGAGTGGAGCTCGCAGACAAGTGAGCCTTTGCCTAGTTCTGTGGGAAATTGGCACGTTGAGGATGTACTGGGCAGGGAAGTTCTCTGACCTGGTTTGCTTGTAGAAGCATCTGATAGTGCCTCGAATACTCTTCTCTTTTTTATTTTTGAGTTGGAGTCTCACTCTGTCGCCCAGACTGGAGTCGAATACTCTTCTTGAAGGTGTGAAATAGCTAGAGCCCCTCTGGAAGGAGCTGGCAGGTCACATCCAGCTGGGTTGCTAAGGGCCGAGCGGCTCCAGAATTCAGCCTGCCAGCACTCAGATGCCTGGGTATTGGCTCCCAGGGGCTGTCGGGCCGTAGCAAGGCAGGTATTTCCACAACTGTCCACCCGTGGCGCAAGGTCCTGGCCAACCCCGCGAGTGGAACCGCGTGCGTCCCCACCTTGAGCGTTAGCTACAGGCCCCGTCTGCGTGGGGAGGGCAGCCTGACCTGCGTATGGTTTCCAGAGCTTTCTCATTCGTCTCCTGAGTCCTTTTTCCTAATGTTTCTGCTGTGCTGACCGAAAGAGGACGCTTCCTGATGGAAAAGAGTGTCAGTTAAGCTGAGTGTGGCCAGTTCCATGGCGTGGGCCGGGGACGCTCGGGGTGGCCTGTGAGTCGCCGTATCGCTAAAGAGGCCAGGACATCCTCTGTGGACAGGGTGGCTTAGTGACCCGGGCTGCGTGTACTGCCAGTCGTGGGATGTGAGCTCAAGGAGCCAGTAAAGGGAGAGGGCAGCGCATTCGTTCCAGACGCCTTCGGTGGGCAGCTTTGGAGGCGCCAACTCCCTGTGACATCAGCGTGGGAGACCGGGCTCTGCGCCGAAGCGAGAGCGCGGCGTGCGGAAGTCGGCCCCGCCTGGCATCGCCAGCGTCTCCCGCTCCGAGACCTGGTGCCCTCAGCCGCACGGGCCTCACAGAGAGGCTGGGCAGGTCCTCGGAGCGCCGGCACAGAGAGGCTGAGCAGAGAGCAGTCGAAGGCCCGGCACGTCCCCGCTAACCGCACTGGGTGTGGGAGGGCCGCCTGTGTGCGCCCCAGCAGCCCCAGCCAGACCCCGTGGTGGGCGTGAGGCTGCCCCCTGCCGTGCTCCAGGGCTGGTGGGGAGTCCCACTGCTCTGTAGATCCTAATTTGAACTACCTGCTTTGGTCAAAGGCTCATTTTGTGTGTGCGTCCGATGAGAACAGAATTGTTTTGGCTCTCTGTAAGTCAGGAGGAAAGGCGGCTGGGTGTCTAAGGAAACAGCAAGTGGGGCTCATCACGCGTGTGCCCTGCCCTTCTCGGGCGTCCGATCTCGTTCATAGGGAGGGAGGGAGAGAGAGGAACGGCTAGCACTGGGGGGCAGCGCAGCGGAGCGCCTTCGGCCTCGAGATGCCCTCTGCCTGCCATCACCACGGCACTGTCTTGCTGGTGCCCCGCCAGGTCGTCCGCAAGAGCGTCAATGACAAGGTGACGGTCATCGGAGCTGGAGTCACTCTGCACGAGGCGTTGGAGGCTGCCGACACTCTTTCTAGACAAGGTCGGTGATGGCGTCTGAACACCGGGGGCTTCGGCCGTTGGCCCCGTCGTGTGCCAGATCGGCCTTTCTTTTGTGTTCCCTGCCTGTTCTTTATCAAAGTGGACTTCCCACGTCACGCTGGCTTTTGCTGTCCTGCAGACATTGCTATCCGCGTCATCGACCTGTTCACCATCAAGCCCCTGGACGCTGCCACGATCATTGCCAACGCGAGGGCCACGGGCGGCCGGATCATCACGGTGGAGGACCACTACCCGGAAGGTGTGTGGGCTTCGGGAAGGCTTTTACGAGTTGGCCTGAGCCGGGCTCGGTGGCTCAGCCTGTCATCCCGCGCCTTTGGGAGGCTGAGGCGAGTGGATCGCCTGAGCCCGCGGGTTCGAGACCCGCCTGGGCAACTTGGCGAGACCTCATCTCTACCACAAAATCAAAAAATCAGCCGGGCGTGGTAGCGCGCGCCTGTGGTTCCGGCCACTCGGAAGGCGGAGGCGGAAGGATCGCCGGAGCCCAGCAGGTCGAGGCCGCGGTGGCCGGGAGCGGCCACTGCCCTCCAGTCTGGGCGACGGAGTGAGACTCCAACTCAAAAAAAAGAAAAAAGGAGTTGGCCTGGTGGGAAGCCCTTTTGTCTCCCTGATCCGGCCATGTGCGCGGCCGTCCCCCCACCCCTCGACTGCTCTTTGCGCGTGACGGTGGAGACCCACTTGGACCGGCTTCCTAAGCGTGGGGCCTGCTCCCTTGCACGTGTGCCGGCCGCCAGGGCACATCAGTGGCGACACAGAAGAACGGGGCAGTGGCCGGCCGACGGACGTGGATGCAGAGGAGCCGTGAAAAGGAAGAAATAAGTGGGAAGGGTGCCTTGCTGGCAGGCAACACGATGCTTGTTCAAAGGGGGGTGCGGCGGGTCTGGACAGACGGCGTGGTGCCATGAGGAGCCTCGTGTGTTCGCGTTTCGGGCCCCAAGACCGCACCCTGGTGTGGGAGTCCCTGGAGGAACTCCCAGGACCCGGTGCACGGTCCCCCTCTCGGCAGAGGTTGATGACGGGGACAGAGCGTGTGGCAGGGTCCGCCAAGGCAGGAGCCACCGGTGGAGTCTGGAGAAGTCCCACCTCAGGCCCGCCCCACTGAGGGCACGGCCTAAGACGCGTCCCACGTGGGCTAGGTTTGTCTAGGGATGGCCACTAGAGACCCCAACCGAAGGCTTGATTGGGGGTGGTCGGGTTGGCACCGCCTGCTGGGCACATGCTCGCAGAGGAAAGCGGGTGCTCGCGTCCACCACGCGGCTCCCGCCAACCTTCCGGGTGCAGGCACGGCTTTGATCCCAAGGCCGCATGTCCCAGCCACGGAGGGGCCGGCAGCAGCCAAGGGCCAGCCTGCCAGCCAGCGGCCTCCACCCTCCCAGGCACACCCTCCTGGCCCACAGCTCGTGGGCGTGTCCCTGCCGGCTCTGGGAGTCTGAGCTCCAGGGCGCCCCTTTCGGGAGCTGGGTGGAGGAGGGGCGGGAAGGGCTCACGCTTTGCCCCGAGGACGCTTCGTGCCGCTCCGGGAAGGACTGCCGACTCGGGTCGTGTTTTCCCCCGGGAACCGGCACCGTGCCAGGCCTCCAGGTGGCGGGCGGTAAGACCGACCGCCACGCCCGGAGGAGAGCCTCACACCCTTGCCTCCCCAGGTGGCATCGGGGAAGCCGTCGCCGCGGCCGTGTCCATGGAGCCCGACATCCAGGTGCATCAGCTGGCGGTGCTGGGAGTGCCTCGGAGCGGGTCACCCAGCGAGCTGCTGGACCTGTTTGGAGTCAGCGCCAGGCACATCATCGTGGCCGTGAACTGCCTTCTCATGAGCTGAGGCGGCGCGCGGCCCCTTCCCCTCGCCTCTAGGCTGCTTCCGACCCCCCGTTGCGTCTGTACCGTTGGGCCTGGCTTCTTAAAAGCCAAGCTGGTTGACCCTGTCCTGCCCCCACCTCCGCAGTTCACGTTGAATGCTTGTCCTCTCACCCGTTCCACGTAGACACGCAGGGCGCTCTCGTTCGTTTGCTTCGCTAAAGGGAGTTACGGTTTGGAGTGGCACAGTGGGTAGCGTGACGGCCGCCTGACGGGAAGTTCTCATCGGGCTACAGACAGCCGGGTCGGGGCCACGAGGTGTGGAGCGACAGCTCCCATCTTAAGCGCGTTTCCTCGTGGGGAAGGGAAACGGGGACGGAACCGTAGCCTCGCAGCCGGTCCGCAGCACTGTACCGCGGCACAGACGGCTGTTCCCAGGCCCGGTGGCAGTGCTGCCCTCCTACCTGCAGCGTCCCGAGTCACGTGTCACCACAGTTGCCCCAGAGTGTCCTTCGGTGTTCGCCTTCATCTCCCCTCCACGGCTAGGGGGTGTCGGGCAGCGGCACAAGCTGTCGGGATGTCCCCCACCGTTAGCGGTGATTGCTCTGTGAAGAGATGCGAGCCGAGTCAGCTCTGGTCTCCACGCTGCCCTGTCCCCGCCGGTGTCAATAAAGCGTTTACCAAGCAGTGGCTTGCTCAGTGGGTGCCTCCTGTGGGGCTCCGTTCCCCGTGATCACATCCTCGGTGGGGAAGGGGAAGGGGCTTCCCCCGAGCAGCGGGAGAGAGCCGGGCCCCACGGTGTGCGTGCGAAGGCTGCCGGGCAGCAGAGGGCGGCTTCAGAGCCATCCCTGAGCCGACTGCTCGCAGCTGTGAGCACCCGACCCGAGTGGCAAGGCTGGCACTCGAGGAGACTGCCCGCCTGGTAAGATGGGCCGGGCTGCGAGGCGAGGCGGACGCTTCTGCTGGCGTCGGCCGTGGTCCGTGCCCTGTTTCTTCTAGCCCCAATCGCGGTCGCCAGGGCTCTCTGGAGCTATGACCCACGTGTCTCGGGCATCGGCGGAGAACGTGTGGTAGACACACGGGAGGACTCGCCGGGGCTGGGCCTTGGCTACCTCGGGGCCTGCTCGACCACTCCGCCCCTGTACGTCCCTGAGCTGGCGGCCTGGCCCGGAAGAGGAGTGTGGACAGCGGCTGTGCTGACTCCATGAGATGTCCAGGCGTGCTGCAAAACACGGTTGCTAGGGGGCGCCTGCAGACCCCGGAGAGACCGCAAGCAAGCCAGCCGCTTTACCTCCCGTATCTCCCAAGCCGAGGTAACCTTTTGAGTCGCGCAGCCACGCCAGTCGGGTTCAGGACAGCTTTTCGCTCCCTGAAGAGAAGCCCGGTGCCTCGTAGTCACCCCTGTTCCTCGCCCCCCCCCACCGAGCTGGGAAGCACCTATTTCTCTTCTGGAGTACTCCCTTCTTCTATCTCGCCTCTTAGTTGATGTTTCACATGAAAAGAGCCCCACGACACGTGGCCTTTTGTATCTGGTTGCTTCCCTTCGGTGAAATGAATTCGAGGCCCACCCACGCAGCCTGTGTCAGAACTGCATTCTTTTGATGGCCGCGTCGCACTCCGGTGTCTGCACAGCCAACTATTTTTTGAGAGAGAGAGTCTCTGTTGCCCAAGCTGGAGTGCAGTGGTGCGATCTTGGCTGACTCCAGCCTCGACCTACTAGGTTCAAGTGCTCCTCCCGCCTCAGCTGCCCCGGTGGGTGGCACTTGAGGGGTGCGCCGCCATGCCTGGCTCATTTTCCATACATGGGTGTATATTTTTTGGTAGGGATGGATCTCAGCGTGTCGCCCGGCTGGTGTCGAACTCCTGGTTTCAAGTGATGCTCCCCCGGTAGGCCTCCGGAGTCACGGGATTGCATGCCTGAGACACCCGCTTTATGCAACCAGTCATCAGTTGGTGAACATTTGGGTGGTCTCCCCTTTTTGTTTTGTGAATACTGCCGTGTGTCGACGATTTTCACTTCCCTCGGGTACGTTTGTAACTAGAAGTGGCACTGCTGGGTCGTGTGATAATTCTGTGTATGGTACCTTTTGAGTGTTTGGGGGGGGCTGGCTATTTAAACACAGTTTCTTGAGGATTAAGTGGGGCAAGGGCTGCGGAGTGCTGTGAGGTAAGCCATCGGTAACAGACAAACCAGAACGGGCATGGCTGTGCTTGCCTGCAATCACGTGCAAAACTCCGGCTGTGGTGCCTTCAACGACAGCATCGGTGCACCAACTCAGTGTGGCCACCGAGGAACACTTAGCCAGGATGAAAGCGCAACCCCAGGCCAGGCAGGTGGCTCACGCCTATAATCCCAGCACTGTGGGAGGCCGAGGTGAGAGGATTGCCTCGGCCCACCAGTTTGAGACCGGCTTGGGCAACAAGGCGAGTCCTTGTCTCTACGATAAATCCAAAAATTAGGGGAGGGGCGGGGGAAAAATTAGCTGTGCGTGGTGGTACGTGCCTGTAGTTCCAGCTAGTTGGAAGACTGAGGCGGAGAGATCGCCTGAGCAAAGCAGGCCAAGGCTGCGGTGGCCGGGAACCTGCCACTGCACTCCAGCCTGGGCAACGGAGTGAGAGACACCGACCAAAAAAAAGTGCAGCTCCAAAATATAGGAGAAAGCCGTTTTCCAAAGCCTCAACCCAGGCCCCAGGAAGGTTCTGGGCAGTGCCAGTGGGACAGAGAAAAGCAATAGGGACACAGGAGCCAAGAGGGTCCAGAGAAGGGCTGAGTCCTGTTGCCAGATTGGCCTGGCTGTAGTTCTGAGTAGCCAAGGGCGTTCCGTTCTAGGGATGGGGGCAGGCACGCTGCGAACTTGCTGAGGCACTGCCGTCGCTTTGAATGTTGTTGTTTTTTTTTTTTCGACTGGGAGTCTCAGTCCCTCGCCCAAACTGGAGTGCAGTGGCCGCTCCCGGCCACCGCAGCCTCGACCTGCTGGGCTCCGGTGATCCTTCCGCCTCAGCCTTCCAAGTAGCTGGGACTACAGGTGCGTGCCACCACGCCCGGCTAGTTTTTGATTATATTAGCCACGAGGTCTCACCAAGTTGCCCGGGCGGGTGTCAAACCCGTGGGCTCAGGCAGTCCTCTCGCCTCGCCCTCCCGAAGTGCTGGGATTACGGGCTGAGCCACCGAGCCCGGCCTGAAGGTTTCTTGACGGTGCAGGAGCCTCGTCTTGAAGGCCCCTGAACACCCGCGGGAAGATGCCATGGCCCCTGCGCCTACCTAACGTTTACTGAACTGTGCTGAGGCCCTACCGTGGAGAAGCCGCCCGCAGGGACTCGGGTGCAGGGTGGCCAGATGCCCGGCCGTAAACCCCGAGACTGCTGCTGCGCGTTGACCAGGCAGCCCTGGGGAGCCAGGTAATCCTTTCGGCCCCCGTTTGTGGGTCCGTACGGCGGGACGACGGCACTGGTGATGGCGACAGTGTGCATCTCGGGGACTGTGGTCAGGATTTGAGAAGTGCCTCGGAGATGGCCCTACGTAGGCCCGCCCCACCTACCTGCGGGGGCCCGCTCCCCACCCGGCATTGGGTTTCGGGAGGAAATGGGCAGTCCCGACCCTCAGCCCCTCGACCCTCGACGCGCCCTCGCCGGCATCGGTGGGATGGGCTTGGGGATGGCAGCGACTGCGTCCCGCCGGTCTCTCCCTCGCCCGCCCTCCTCCTCCTCCTCCTCCTCCTCCTCCTCCCCCTCCCCCTCCTCCTCCTCCTCTCCCTCCCCCTCCTCCTCCTCCTCCCCCTCCTCCTCCCCCTCCCCCTCCTCCTCTCCCTCCCCCTCCCCCTCCTCCTCGGCAGCTCGCTTGCTGCTCCAGTCGCCCCTCTGCGACGGGACGCCCTGTACCCACCATCGCGCCTGGCCTCGCGCTGGTCCTGCGCCCACGCCTGCCGCCACCAAGCCGCAGGCGGCCGGCGGCCCGGGTCGCGTCATGGGCCATTGTCCCGTCACTTGGGGCACCACAGCCAATCGGCGTCGTCCGTACCCAGGGGCGCGCCCCGGTGGGAAGCGGCTGGCCGGACCGGCCGTGAAGTCACGCGCCCTTGGGGAGCGGAGCCGGCCGGCCCTGGCTCCCGGGAGCGAGGCGGCGCGACCCGGCGGGCATGGCGCCGGAGAGGACGGGGCAGGGCCTGGCGACCACCTCTCTGGGCAGCCAGGGGAGGAGCCGGGGCCCGGTGCAGAACGCAGAAAGGGGGAGGTGCCGAGGCGGTGGGCGGTTGCGCGCGGCCCGGCCCGGCCCCTCCTGGGTCGGAAAAGACCAGGAGGGCGGCGCAGAGCAGCGAATCCCGCTGCACCCTCGGAGCTCCGAAGCGGGTGGGGTCCCGGGCTGAGTCCTCCCGGCCGCACGGCACGCACTCCCCCGCCCGCCGCCCACGTGTCTGCAGTGGCTCGGGAAGGAGAGGCAGGTTTTTCCTCTCACGCCGCTGGGGAACTTTGCCCTGCCAGGCCGAGCCGGGCTCGGAAAAGCGGGGCTTTGGAATTCGGGAAACCAGAAGCGACCCCGCGTGTGGCTCCCTATTGGGTGAGGACGAGCCACAAGCAGAGTTTCGAGGACCTCAGGGCAGGATCCCCGGAATGCACCTGCTGGGACGAGGGCCGAATCGAGAGATGCCCTCCCTAGGGCTGTATCTGTTCCCTTGTGGCATGGCAACACTGGACGCTAGTGGCGGGTCCTCCGGCGACGGGGCGTAGTGGTGGACGGTAACCGGTGTCTCCTTGCAAGGCTCCAGCCCAGGGACCGCGTGACAGGTGCGGCCTTCACAATAACACCCAAATAAAAGACAGTGACAGAGATGCTTTACGAGGACCTCCCGCGGGAACCGGTCATGTCAAGCGTACTCGGGGTATGCTGTCCACCGCCAGGCCGCCAGAGCAAAACGACCTAGACATTTGAGAACGGCCACGGACGGACCTGGCAGGTATGTTGCTAAGGAGCGTCACGACCGTGTATGTAGCACGATGGGCCTGAGAGCCTGTGCGTGACCGTGTGCGGTGATCCACAAGAAAAAGAAAAAGAAGAGGCGCAGAGGGGGTGCGCCGTGACGGGGATTCGACTTAGGAACGCGCAGGGTGTGACGGAACGGGCTCGGCCACCCGGGAGGACCCTCGGGCAGCTTCTACGGAACCACGCCTGCCCCGCCGCCTGCGCTCTGGGGCGTTGAAGACACGCGTGGAAGCAGATCACACGAAACCGACACGTGACGCCCGCAGCTGGCTGGCCGGTGACGGCCCGTGGCTGGACACGACGGATGTCCCCCGGGCGCGCTCGCTCCAGGGACCCCAGCGCGGCCACCTCTCGGATGAGTCTCGAGCGCGTCAGGCTCGGTGCACGCGGGCCCGCCCCGTGAAGCCGGTACTGAGCGGTCCCGCGGGTGTGACCCCGGCCCGCGACAAGACGTGGACACGCGGGACACACGCCCGCGGGGACGGATCAGGAGGGGAGCGGGGGTTGCACCTAGCAGGGTCGACGGGAGACACCAGTGCTGTTGGGGGGCGGGTGACAGGGACCCACGCGGGTGCGCACGTGCCCTCGGCCGCGCGCACCACGGGCGACGCCGGGAGCCGCTCTCGAGTAGTAGTCCGGATGTCGGCTCCGGGCGCGGGGGAGGGACCTCGGTGGGGCCCGGCTCCCAGGCCGGGACCTGCGGGGAGGGGCCGCCGGCCTCCCGGACGCTCCCGGGCACCTTCCAGCGAAAGACACGATTAGAAACGGGCAAGTCCGCGCCCTCATCACAGCACGGCAGGGGCCGGGGCGGGGCGGGGAACGTGGGGGCCGGAAGGAGGCGCTCTCTCGCGAGACTTCGCAGTCAGCGCCCAGCCTCTCGTCCCGGGACGCCCGGGACCGGAAAGAAGCGCGTCGCGCCCAGGGAAGCGGGGCCCACGCGACGCGGTAGAGGCGACTGGGCAGGGGAAGCGTCCGTCAGTGACGCGAGGTGGGAATTCCGCCCGGGGCGCGTATGGTCATTGGCAGGCGTGCCGGAAGAGGCGGACGGGGCGGGGCGGGGCTTCCGGTGGGCCGGCTGAGGCGGAGGCCGGGAGCGGCGGGGGCCGTAGGCGTGGGGAGGAGTCTTCGGCGGAGCGCCCCGCCTCCTCGGCCCCGCCCTTCGCGCCGAGGGGGTCCTGGGCTCTCCCTGAGGAGGCGCGCGCGGCGCTCCCCCGAGGCCCCGGTGTGTCGCCTCCCCCGGGGGCGAGGCCGAGGGGACCTTCGGCGCCGCGGCCCGGGAGGCTCCGTGGGCAGCGCTGCTCCCTGGCCCTGAGGGCGCGTCTGGCCACTGGGAGGTCCGGAGAGGAGCCCGCTGCTCCCTCCCAGGCGACGCCCGGGGCGAGGAGGCGACCCTGGCCGGCCGGGGGCAGCGCTGTCCCTCCGCCCCGGCCCCGCCCAGCCCGGCCTCTGCGCCCCGGGCGCCCAAGAGCACCCCCCCGCCAGAAGCGCCTCAGGGTGGGCGCGGAAGGCACGGACCCCACGCCACACGGGGCTGGGGAGGGGCACGCGGGGCGACTGCGAGCCGCGGCGTCCTCGCACCTAGTCTGGCCCGTCCCTGACCTGCTGCCCGGAGGGCGCGTCCTGAGGGCCGGGCGGGGCGCCGCCTGGTTCTCGGGTTCTTAGACTCACGCTCCGGGGGAGGCAGGCCCAGGGAGCCCACTGAGAGGGCGGTGGCCTCTGGGGCGGGGGGGAGCGGGAGCCGGCCCTCCGGCCTGGCGCCCGCGGAGATCTTGGCAGGCCAGCTGGAGGTTCAGCGGAGGCCTCGCCTTTCCCGCCAGGCTTCTGCTCTGGTGGCTGCGCTCAGCCCTGGGCAGCACCGGGGCCGCCCACCGCAGCCCTGGGATCGGCCAGTTCCCGGGCGCCTCCCAGGGTGGGCTCTGTTGGGCTCCGGGGGCCCGTGGTTCTGTGGAGCCGCAGCTCTGGGGACCGAGGGTCTGGACGCTGGGAACGCAGGAGTCGCAGCCCGTGGACACGCCGACAGCACCTGTCTTGCCCTGTCCTGCCGTCCTCTGGGCCCTGTGCTGGCGGCCCTGGGCTTCTCCCTGTCCGCGTGGCCAGCGCGGTGTGTGCAGCCCTGAGGCTCATCCTGCTGGTGGTAGCCCCACGCTCCTGGGTCCCGACCCTGGTTTGGGGGTTGTGGCAGGCCACGTGGCATTTTCGCGTCTGGGTCCTCGGCGTGTCCAGGCTCCTCCAGGGCTGCTGGCGTTCTGGTGGGCTAGCTGTGGGTTCCTGCAGCGGGTCCGGCCCACGGAAGATCCTGGCCGCGTCCGCGCTGTGGGGTAAGAAGGCGCCTCCGGCTGAGTTCCCGGCACCTCCCGGTTCTGAGGGAAGGCTCTGGGGGGAGCCCCGGCCCAACGTCTGTCCCGGCCGGCCGCGGGGAGGGCGTCCCCGGGATCCCCGCCATCCTGTCTCTGTGGCGGCTTCCACCACGACCGGGGACGGGAGGCTTCCGCTCCCGCCGTGGGACCTCTCTGTAGGGCTCTCGGTGCAGGACTTCCAGGGCCCGGCTGGAGACAGAGCAGGAGAGAACACTCGGGACCAGCCGCGGTGTCTCTGTGACCTCATCTCCGACATGACATGCCTTCACCTCGGCTGTGTCTATCGGTCCCACGGGTTCGCCTCGGAGCATGCCGGAGGGGATGCCACGTGCCAGGGTGAAGGCCAGTCCTGGATGCCAGGAGGAGAAGATGGCCCAAGGGGCGCCCTTGTTTGTCGTGGACCTGCGCGAGCCGTTCCAGATCCCGAGCGGGTACCCCCGGGAACGTGTCCTTTGTGGAAACGGGCCCGGCCGCCTCATCCTCGGCGAGACCGGGCAGGGCCTGTGTCGGTAAGGATGGAGGGCGGCTCTTCCGTCTCGAAGGGTGGCACAGAGAGCCCAAGGAAAGGGGACCCTGGCTCTGGGACCCGCGTCCTTGGGACTGTGCCACGTGTGCTCTCTGGCCGTGCCCAGAAGCTGGGCAGGCACTGGTGGGTCAGCCAGTCCTTTGGCCCTGGAAGGGGGCAGGAGGCCCTTTCTGTCCCCGCAGCCCGTTCAGCGTGACGAGAGTCCTACACCGGAGAGGGGACAGTAGAATTCTCCCCCCACCTTCATCCCCAGCCGCTCCGTGCGTACGGCTGTCCCCGGCCGTCTCTCTCCGCCGTGGGCGTCTTCTCTCTGCAGACAGGCCTCTCCTTCCCGTGGAGCCACGAGAGGAGGGGCCCGGGAGTGGGGGCTGTGCCGTGTTTCACGACGCAGGCAGAGAAGCTCCTTGTCTGCACTGACCTCTCTGGTTGCCAGGGCCTGGGCTCTTGGTGGCTCAGGCAGGGGCAGTCACTGTCCCGAGGGCCGGGAAGGCGGAGGGTCAGGTGGGTCGCTCGGTGGCTGAAGGATGCCCCGTCGACCGTGGAGATGTGTCCATCTTTCCTGCCGGGGACCCAGAGGAGAGTTCCTGGCTCGCTGTCGGTGGCTCTGAATTTGTCACAGAGCTTCTGTGGGTGGTGAGTGCTTTTCCCGTTGGCCGCCGCCTGCCACAACCGGACCAAGCCAGAGGCCTTGGTGACAGCTCCTGGCCCCTTTCAGAGCCGCCTCGCCCACCTTGAACCCGAGGAGAGCAGGCTGCCGGGCCCTGTGGTGAGGAATGCGTTGCTGACGCGTCAGGGTGTCGCGCCAAGGGGGCTGCAACTCCTGACCCGGTCAGGCCCGTGACCCAACACTCCTGGCCGTCCGACTGCTCCCCATCCCTCTGGCCCTCTCTCCTCTGTTTGAGCCGGCCAGCCTTCCTCAGCCTGTGTCTCTGCGGGAAGGAACGGCGGGGAGGGCGGCTTCCCTGCCGGCGAGGGCCTGGGGGCCTGGATGGGGTGGGAGTCCTCACCGTCCCCGACGTACAGCACCGGTGCCCGGGGTGCTTTCCTGGGATCCGTTCTGTGCATGGGCACGGTCACGATAGCGGCCAGACCCTGCCCTGACCCCTGGGTCCACCCAGACCCGTGGATGCCCTCAGCTTACTGGCGCCATCGCAGGTCCCAGCGGGACTGCTTGGAGCACCCCGGCTGGTGCTCCCGACGCCTGTGCCTCCTGGTGGCCCGGGAAGGACCTGGGGCTTCTCGGGGCAGAGGGGCCGCCCCTTCCCCCCTCCACCCGGGACCTCTCTCCCAATCCCTGTTCGGGGCCTCTGCTCCGTTCTGAATTCAGGTTCTGCCCTCGGGGACCTGGTGCCTGCAAGGGACTGGGTCCTGGGACGATCTTCTCGGCTAGTGCCCTGCCTCCCGGGTGCTTGCCACAGAGCCCAGGCCGCTGTCACCTGGGCATCCTGGCCCGAGTGCCCTGCCCGGGCCACCGTCTGGGAAGGACACACACATGGCCCTTGCTGGGGCCGGGCGTGGGCTGGGGAGGGAACGCGGCCCCACCGCCCTCGTCCCTGGGGCCCCTGATCGACACAGCACGGCTCGGGACAGATCCTGCTCGGGCCCGGCGCCCTCTCCTCGTGCCTGGCGCCCTCTCCTCGTGCCTCTCCCACACATCTTGGGAGCCTGGTCGGGCCCCTCCGGCCACCAACTGGCACGGTCTGCTCCTCCCTTGACGTTTGAGGGTGCCCGCCCCCGTGGCGTGCGCGGAGGGGGCTCTCTGTTCCGGGTGTGGGTGGGCAGCACGGGGCATTCCCACGGTCACCTCCTTCCTGTGTTCCTTGGCGCCGGCGGGGTGGTGCCCTCCTCTGGGCGGGTCCCCTCATCTTCCCCCTCACCTTCCCAGGTTGGACCAGAGGAGCCCAGAGCCCTGGAGGGAGCCCCGGTCTTCTGTGCTGCGGGACTCCAGAGCCCTGAGAGACTCCTGCCCAGTGTCCCCAAGGTTGTCTAGGTGCTGGGACTTCCTGGCCGTGGGGCACCACTCAGAGGCGCTTTTGCTTCGCTTTCCTCTTCCTGGTCCCATCCGGGTGACCTCGGAGCGGAGCACAGGGTGTGGGGAGGCAGAAGGGCGCGCTGGGTGCCGAGGGGCGTCTGGGAGAGTGGTGGTCCGCGGGGCTGTTCCCACCCCCACCTCCTGCCCTGCTGCCCTCAGTCCAGACAGCCTGCGGGTCGAAGGCTGCTCCCAGCGGGGAGACCGGTGCATCCTGGTCTTGGGAAGTGAATGGGGCCAGGCTGGACGGGCGTGTGGCTGGCCAAGGGGCGTCCCTTCCCCTCTTTGCCAGCATGGCTGGACTGTGGGCCCGGTGCGGCTAGGCCCCTCCCGACTGTCTCCCCACCGGTTCCTGGGCTGGGCCACTCCGCGTGGAAGCCTGGCTGAGGGGGCCGAGCTTCGAACCCTCCCTCCCCTGCTAATGGCATGGTGATTCCCCCGGGATTTCCTCCGTGTGGCTGGGTCACCGGGCCATGTGCCTGTGGCAGGTCGAGGGGCCCGGGCCTCTCTTTTTAGGTGCTGTCTCTCCTCCCTACCCCCTGCAGGAGACCCTGGCCAGGACCGTGCCCTGGTCTGCCCCCCGCCCGGTGGCTTCCAGCTCATTGCCTGGCCCGGCCTGTGACCTCTGGTTGTCTCTGTCCCCAGGAGCCTGTTGCCCCCTAGTTTCGCATCCTCCAACCGTGCCACACCACATGTGTCTCTGCCGCCTGGTACCGTATGGAAGGGAGGGGACGGGCAGCCCTGGGGCGGCTCTCCCGGCGCCTCTTCCGGGAATGGGCTTGGGAGACGATGCCATGCAGGGCCAGCTTTGCGACACAGAGAGGAGCGGGGGTTTCTGTGTGTCTCAGGTGTGGGGATTACCCCTGGGGTGAGGAGTCTGGGCACACGGTGGGCTCGAGAAGACAGGCCTCGGGGATCCTCACTGCCCCCCATCGGCACTGGATGCTTCTGGCCCTGGCTCTGCTGTTTCCAGCCCCCTCTCCAGCTGTATGGCTTCTAGAGACTTCCAGCGTGCGCCTGCCCCCCTTCTCCCCGGCCTGGAGGGCAGCAGGAACCATAGCGGCGTCAGGAGTGGGGGTGGGACTTTCTCCAGTTGTGTCCTGCCTGCTCCTTGGCGGTGTCCCCCTGTGACTGGACACCCTGAGCGTGGACCCGCAGCCTGGCCCCAGCTGGAAATCGAATGAGGATCCTGCCAGAACCGCTGTTGCCCCTGCTGTGCCCTCTGGAGGCCCCACTTCGGCATGTGCGTGTGGCAGCTGCAGGCCGCAGCTGGGCCCGCTCCCTCTCTGCACTCATGTGCGTCTCCTCTCAAGCCTGGCCTTGGGCTGTGGCTTTGGGGCCGTGCAGACCCCACGCGCTCTTCCAGCAGGGGTGTAGGCGTCGTCAAGCACTCTGGAGCTTGGGCAGCCGGCCTGAACGCTGAGCCAGTGAGCTTGGCTCCTGGTCTTGTCCGCAGGTGTCTGGGCTGTGGCGGTGTCTGTCAGTGGTTGAGTGAGGACCAAGGTCACCGGCAGCCCTTGGCCAGGATGCGGGCAGCTTGTGGGCTGTGGTGGGGAGGTCTGACAGTGCAGGGAGCAGCGGGAGCCGGAGGACGTGGGATGCTCAGGTGGGGCCCGTGGGCAGGAATGCAGCAGGGCTCATCGGGCAAGGGGCAGAGAGAGCCCCCGCACACTGATGGCGAGAGGGAGACACAGCAAGACCCGCCCAGGGACGGAAGGCAGGCCGCCTGGGGCGAGGGTGCCATGCTTCCCTGGGAATGCGGCCTGGAATGCGTCCACCGCTCCCACCTCTTCACTTAGGGACTCCAGGGCTGGCTCTCTTCCCGTGGGGTCTGCGGGGTTAGGGTCAGCCATACTCACAGAGTCACTAGTTCTGCATCCTTCGGGTCTTCTCCTGGAGGCGAAGCCAATCCCTCTGGCCCCTTCTGCTGTTCTCCAGCTGGCCGTCAAGAAAGGGTGTCTCTTTCTTGGCTTATGGCTGGGTGTTGCGTCTTTGGGGTCTGTCAGGTGGAGGCCCACTGTCCCGGGCAGACCCTGCGTGCTGGGCTTTGCACCCAGTAGGGCCCTCCTTCCCTGTCCTTTTCCCCACTGACATGCGCCACCCTTCTCACCCCCATCCACCATCTCCTCTCCCCGGTGCAGCAGGGCCTGCTAGCTCTCGGGGTGCATGTTGCCACACAGGTTGCACCCTGCTAGTCGTGTAGGGAGAAAATTGTGTCTCTTCAGAGCAGAGATTGGCCTCCTAGGACCTTCAGCGGGTGCTGTCCCCTGCTGTGTCTCCAAGCACCGCTGGGGTCCTGCAAGTGGTTTCCAGGTTCCTTGGGAAGTTTTTTTCTTTTTTGGTCTCACTCTGCCACCCAGGCTGGAGTACAGTGGCATAATCACGGCACCACAGCCTTGACCTCTTAGATTCAGGCAATTTTTCTACCTTAGCCTCCTGAGTAGCTGGGACTACT
The DNA here is from genome assembly GCA_027257055.1 of Cephalopachus bancanus. Lineage (NCBI taxonomy): Eukaryota > Metazoa > Chordata > Mammalia > Primates > Tarsiidae > Cephalopachus > Cephalopachus bancanus. Next base: position 35,140 of record JAPVLO010001026.1, on the reverse strand, counting down.
GGTCCACTCCAGCATGCCTGGATAATTTGTTGACTTTTTTGTAGAGACAGTGTCTTGCTATCTTGCCCTGTCTGGTCTTGAACTCCTGGGCTCAAGTGATCCTCCTGCCTTGGCCTTCTAAAGTGCTGGAATTATAGGCGCAAGCCACCATCCCTGGCCTCCTTGGGAACTTTTGGAAGTGGGGCCACTGTGAAGCATTTAAGTGGAGGCTTGGAGGCCACAGGTTCCCTCAGTTTGGGCAAACAGAGCCTTCCCTAGCCTTTTGGCTGCGGCATCTAGAGCCTTTCCAGGACTGGAAACCTTGGGTTTCAGGATCATAGAGCCCTCAAGCACTGCAGGAACATGGAGCACTCCACAGCCCGTTGAGCCCTGGGGGTGGGGCTAAGCCCCAGTGTGAGGCCTTGAGGACCTCAGAGGCGGCAGGAGTGGCTGTGTCGGGAGACCGTGAGCCCTGGGAGGGGGAGCCTGTTTCCCAACCCTGGGACAGGAGGCTTGTAGCCCTGTGCTTCCCCGGGGCACTAGGGAGGGGACCCCAGGAGCCCTGTATCTTGTGTCCAGTTTTGGGACTCCCTTTGGAAAGGGTACAGAGGGTGACTGTCACAGGTGTGGAGACTATTTCCTCCTTCCCTCACTCCCACTCCACGATGGTCACTAGGCTTGTCCAGTCGCACCCGTCCCCCCTCTTGTGGCAGATCCAGGCCCACAGGGCCACATTGCCCTACCCTGGACAGCTCTTCCCTCCTTGGAATGCCCCAAACAGCTCTCTGGCCCCTGGTGTCTCCACCCCAGCTCCTACTCCAGAGCCTGAGATACTAGCCTGGCTGCCATTCCAGGCCTCACGTGGGTTCCGACTGGGCTTCGCCACTCCCCTGCCTGTGCAGCAGCAGCAGCCCCGGACATTGAGTGCTCTCGTGGTCTGAACTCAGGTGAGACCAGTTCTTCCTCTTGGTGTGCTGGCTTTTCAGTCAGCTGCGGAGACAAGCTCTGTCAGTGTCCTTTCCAGGTCCTGGGAGTGGCAGCCCGACTGCTTGCTTTGCACCCCACCTGCAGGCTTCATGGTGGGACCATCCAGACCCTGCTATGCGGGAGCGTCCCGTGCCTGCCTCCACGAACCATTCGGGCATCAAGCCTTTCAGTCTCCTGGATCAGCCTCGGGATGACAAGGGGCAGAGGGCAGGGGCCTGGGGTATCTGTGTAGCGTGCGCCTTGGCAATGGGGACGAGCCAGGTGGGAGGGGCTCGTAGCAAACAAGGGAGGCTGAAGCGTTTGAGTGGCAAGAAAATGAGCAATTCCCTCTCTGTGTATTTGAAATGCAGAGACCAGGCACGTATTACTTTGAGGGTTACCAAAAAAAGACGTGGGGAGACGACGCAGCAAGGAGAAATGGTCAGGAGCGGGAGGGAGGGCCCACACCAGCCCCACCACGAGCTCCCCAAGTGGCCGTGGACAGTCAAGAGCCCCGGAGACTGTGGAGCCATGGGGCTCACGTGGGCACCCCTTGGGAGCTGTGCTGGGTCCTGCCACCGCAGGATGTCCCCACCTGCCCGACAAGTGGGTGCCGGCCCCTGTGCTTTCCTGGCGCCATGCGGCATTCTATCCTGGGTGTTTCTAGTACCCGCCTTTACACTCTTGGGAATGTAGGGACACTCTGATGGTTGGGACATACACCCAGAAAGTAAGTCTGGGTGACAGGCGAGGACACAGTGGTGCAGTGTTCCATGGCCCAGAAATGCAGGGCACTGGTCCTCCACGCCACTGTCCTAGGAGCCCAGGGCTGGTGAGCTCTTCCCAGTTAGGATACCTGCAGGCACCTGGGCTCCCAGTGGGTCTTCACACAGCTGGCTGACCGTAGTTGTTTTTACAAGTAGCTATGAGCACTTTGGGGGGCCACACCAGGGAATAAAATAACATATCTGTGGGCAGCACCTGATCTCACCCCCAGACAAAAGGAAAAACGCAAAAGTGACATACGCCCCAAGACTCAGAAGCCCGGCCCCAGCCCCCTCCCTACCAGAAGAGCCAACACATTAAAAATAAACGGTCTTTTTATTGTGTGTCCACGAAAACAAAGTCAGGGTGGCCTTTGGTCAATGCCCCCAACAAGGTGACAACAAACAGGAGGCATGCATGACAACAACCATGTTCTCCTCTGAGGAGTGAGGGCCTGCCCTCCTGGCCCTCAGGGTCAGAGGCAAGCAGGGTTGCAGAGGAGGCATGACCAGGACACCACACCGTAGGGGGCTCAGGCTGCAACCTCCCCGGCAAGACCAGGCAGGGGAGCAAGCGCTGTCCTGGGCTAGGCCCAACCCCCCAAGCTAGGACACCCAGAAAAGTCCCCCCTCCCCCCCAACAGACACCGCTAAGGCCTCAGCCAGGACTGCTGGAAGAGCTGGCTCCGTGGCCAAGGCCCTAGGGCTCTGTCCAGAAGGGGCTGCCCTCCTCAGCCTGCATGGAGTAGTAAACAAAGAGCAGGAAGGCTGCGAAGACCAGGAAAAGCAGCAGCTGGCCCCAGAGTGGGACCTGGCGATCCGGCCCCAGGCCAGACCCAGGAACCTGCTCTTCTGGCCGGATGGCACGGCGGGCCAGCCACGAGGGGGGAGGAGACGAAGATGACACAGAAGAGGTGGAGGCTGACGAAGGATAGTAGGACAGGCCCAGGGAGCTCCTGGAGACCGGGCGGTAGTGCGCGATGCTCTGGTAGGCGCTGTCCCGGCCATACACTGGGCGTTCCCTGAGGCGAGAGAGGGAGTGGTGGGCCAGGAGGGCCCGGGCCCAGAGCCCAGAGCCCGCCCCTGACCCTGACCCTCCCCTTACCCACCTATCCTTGCTCTCCTCTTCAGAAGAAGAGAAAAGATTGTCATCGCGGACCTGAAGAAGAGAGTCGGGGTGAGGGCCTCGTCACATCTCTAGGTCCAGACTTCCCTGGCAGCCCACTCTGACCATCATTCCAAGGCCAGGCCCCACCCCCTCCAGAACAGTGTGGAGTTCTGGCCTTCTGTGGACGGGGTCTTGCCATTGGGCTCTGTGACTGTCCTGGCCTCTGTGTCCCAGCATCCTCCTTTCTCCTCCAGGACTCTAAGAGCTAGAACCGGCCAGGCTCAGAGACTCAACCTGTAATCCCAGCACTTTGGGAGGCTGAGGCAAGTGGATTGCCTGAGCCCAAAGGTTTGAGATCATTTCGGGCAACTCGGCAAGACCTCGTCTCTACAATCAACCAGAAATTAGCTAGCCATGATAATACACGCCTGTAGTTCCAGCTATCTGGAAGGCTGAGGTAGAGGGATTGCTGGAGCCCAGCGGGTCGACGCTGAGGTGGCCCAGGTCTCCATCCTGGGGAATGGAGTGAGACTGACTCAAAAAGAAAAACAAAAGCTAGAACCTTGATCCCAGACCAAGGTGCAAAGCACATTCTACAATGGTTCCCAAAGCTGGGCCTTGACCAAACAGGTGTCTGCTGATCCTAGGTCTCCCTGGAGGCCCAGGGGCCACCATTTGCACTCAGCCATGAGCTCCCAGGCCGCACCCACGTTCAGGGTGCCTGCCCCAGCTCACCTGGTGGTGGAAGGTGGTGGCATCTGAGAGTGAAGTCGCTGACTGGCGGAAGCCCTTGGCGGCGCCCGCAGGCTCAGGCTCCCTGTAGGTTCTGGTGCTCAAATAACTCTCCTCATAGTAGTCATCATTAGAGCCTTGGGAAGGGGACAGCGGTGGCAGGAGGCAGTGGCGTGCCCCACCTGGCTCCCACCCTAACCCCACCTCGGGCCTGTGGCAGTCTCCCCTCTCCAGGGTTGCTGAGGAACGCTAGGGTCTCAGGCCTCGAGTTTTCCCGTGCCCGGGCCCTCGGTGCCGTGGGGTAAAGTGCCCACACCCACCCCGCCTTACCCTTGCTTTGATAAAGCAAGGCGTCCTCCTTCTTGGGCAGATCGTACATATCCGAGTCCCCCGAGGCCGAGTCCGCGTCTGGGTGAAAGGACGGGTAGCACCATGGATGCCCGGGCTTCCCTCCCTCCTCCCCAGGACCCTCGCGACCCTCCCGCCCGCCCTCCCAGGCGCCGTCCCTAGGCGGGGCCGTGGGCGGGGCCTCACCGGCGAAGCGATAGAAGGCGGCGGCGGACGAGCCGGCGGGCGCGAGTCTCCGCCTCTGGGTCTCGTACTCGAAGATCTTCTTCTCGTAGAGCTTGCGGGTGGAGCCTGGCCAGACACGAGGCGTCAGGGCCGCGGGTCCGGGGCGGGGGGCGGGGGGCGGGGAGCGGGGGGAGCCGGGGAGGGGACGCGCGGCGGGGCGCGGGGCCCGGGAGGGGTCCCGCCCGCCGCCGCGTACCCACGACGGGCCCGTGCGGGATGTTGTACTGGCGCAGCACGGCGGCCAGCTCGGTGTCCGAGAGAACCGCGTAGTCGTCCATGGCGGGCGGGAGCGGGAAGGCCTGCGGACGGCCGAGCCTGGCGAAACGGGCCGAGCAGCGGCTACCTCGGAGCGCGGCGGGAGCAGCGCGAACGCCTCGGGAGCGGCCGCGTCGCGTCACGCCGACGTCACTGGCGCGTCACAGATGCGGGCCCCACGGGCGGTGCGCGCTACGCGGGGCGGAGCCAAGCCGCGCGGAGAAGCTGGCGCAGACGGTTCTGCCCAGAGAACGGGAGGGACGGGGCCGCGCATTGGGGGCCGGGCTGACCAGCCCGCACGCCGCCGACAGGCCGGATTGGCTAGCGGCGGGAGAGGGGCGTGGCCTGTGCGGGAGGCAAAGCGGAGCAGAGCGGTCTAGTCGCGGGAGAGGGCGGGGCTGCAAGTCCAGGGAAGGGGCGTGGCCGGCGAGCGCACACGTCACGCGCCGGTGTGTTCGCCCCGGGAGATGGGCAGGGCCTGCGCGAGCCGGGAACCGGCGGAAACCGGCCGGGACGTGGGAGCGGGGCGGGGCCGGCGCGGAGACGTCACACGCTCGCACTTCGGGCTAGACGCGAGGGGGCGGGGCCTGCAGCCGCTGAACGGGCAGAAACCGCCCTGGCCGTGGGAGCGGGGGCTGCGCGCTCGGAGTGGCGGGGTCCCCGAGTGACAAGGGCTCCGCCCCGCCCCCGCGCCCCCCGCCCCCCGCCGCGGTTCCCCTTCTCCGGCTCCTGGCCTAGGGCTCCCCGGTCGCACCCCAGGCGGCTGCCCGCAGCGGCGGGCGGGGCCGGCCCTAAGAGCGAACCCTCGGAGAGCGCGGCCCGCGGCCAGGCACCGCGGACCGCGCTTGGCCTGCGCCCCGCCGGGAAGCAGCCGCCGGCCAAGGCCGGTCGTCGCGGACCCCGCGGACCCCCTCCCAGGCCCGCCTTCCCCGCCCGCGCGGCCTGGGCCCGCGCACCTGCGCCCGCGGGTTCCCACCGCCTCCCGCCCGCGGGCTCCGCCCTCGCTTCACCGGGGGAGATGGGGCTCGGGGCCAGGAGGCCGCCAGCCCTCCCGGCCAGCGGCCTTCGGAGGGGCCCGGCACGCCAGTGGGCACGCCGGGGGCACGGCACGGGGCGCCCGTCTAGCCCTCCATCCCTGCCGCCTGGGTGGCCTGCGGCACAAGGGAGGGGGCGTGGGTGGCAGCTGGAGGTCATCTCCTGTCGGAATGGCCCCTGCGCTCAGGAGCCTGGACTGGCAAGGAGTCGGTGAGAAATCAGAAGGCCTGCGCCAGGGGGCGAGGAAAGGCGGGCATTCATATTCTAGCCAAAGCCAGCCGATGGAGTGTGGGACCTACTAGGGTACCCCTCACTGGGAAGGTTCAGAGCTGGGAGCACGAACAGGTGACACGCCATCCTGTTCTCACAGATGAGGGCTGGTGACAGGAAGAAGAGGGGAGGGCTCTGATCAGGTCCAGGCTGGCTGCCTCAGCTGGTGAGGGTCGCGGACCAGTTCGAGGAGGTTGGCTCCTGTGCTGGGAAGAGGTGGACACTGGGGGCGGGGAGTAGTGAGCACACGGGCCCTCTTCTGCCCACAAAGATCTGCCAAAGGCGAACTGCCGTTGGCAAGACCCTGCCCGGACCCCAGAAACGCGGGCGGGGGTGTGGGGACCCTCAACACAGTGCATGGCCACAGGGGGCAGGAGAGCCTTAGGCTGGGCGGGGATATCCGCCTCTGTCACAGCAGGCGGCGAGGTGACAGTCTGGACACGGGGTGCTCACAGGCTGCCGCTGGATGCTTCAGTTTTGACACAATCAGACTCCCAGCACCTCTGCCGCGCTCTGCGGGGCTGGCCCGGAGCCCGGAGCCCATGTGTGCAGACGTCTGGCTCCGGCCTCCCCCTGCCGCCCCTCCCTCTACAGATCCAGGCTGTTTCCTTATGAGGTCAAGGAATTCTAGGTTTGCTTTCTCCTTAAGGAGCACCCCTCCGCACCTGCCTCAGCGCTCTGCCTTTTCCGTGCCCCCGCCCCCTTGCTCTCGACGAGACCCCCCACAGATGGGACTGGGAAGCTGCACCGTGAGGGTCCCCCTGCTCCCACCCCTCGGGTACCTGGAGCCTAATCCAGGCCCGTTGCTGTGAGCTCCCTCCCGGACCACTGGAAGCCAGGCCAGCCTGCGGCCAGCGCAGCTGGGCGACTCTGCAGCTCCCCATCTCACAAAGGAAGAAGCGGACCCTGGGGTCGAGGGGACTCTTCCCGGGGCCCCGAGTGCAGCAGTCTTCACGGGCACTCCCCCAGCCGGCACGTGCTCCTCAGGGCTAGGACGGGGACACTCCCTGGGGGTGGCTCACAGTCATCAGAAGGCTGAGAAGCAGGTGTTCAGGGAAAGCTAAGGGTTTCCAGGGGTCTTGCTGGGCAGAGGAGACATTGGGGTACAGCCAATTCGAAGTCAAAAATAAAACTGGGGAATGGCTTCTAAGTAGTAAACTGTATAACTTGCCATTCGAGCAAGATGGGAAGTTCTAAGCAAAAGATCCCAACATGAAAACATTTCTCAGTATGTCCAAGGAGATGATTGTTCATTGAACTGTTCATGCTTTCTTTAAATCAGAATCATTTTAAGATAAGCAGTACTTCTCTCCTCAAGGATAGTAAAGATCTCTTGGGTTTTAACTTGTATTCAAACGCTTTGAGGCGTTTGCCTAGATGGTCCCAAAAGTCAACAGATGATGGCTGCTGTAAAAAGTCATGTGCTGAAGATTGTCGCAATCCGTATGAAACAGAATGGTCATGCGCATGGGCGGGTGTGTGCACATATGCACACCCATGCCACAGACGGGGCCCAGGGAAGGAGGATCAAACCTTCTCTTACTGAGGTGGGGTGGGGAAGGGTTTTCCATCCACACGTGGTTTTTGGCCCCGTAACAGGCTTGTGGCTTTAATCGGTGACTCTAGAGGGTTTTTCAATTAGTTTCTGCCGAAGGATGTGTGTTGCCTCTTTCTGGAGCGGTGTTTGGGATTGCTTGGGGCTCATAAATTGTCCATCACGAGCTTGGAGAAGGAGAAAATGAGGGGAAAAAAAGAGAAGACGAAACAGGGACTGGTCAGCTAACCAAAGCCTTGCGTTCGGACCCTAGAACGCATCAGCTTGTTCCTGCTGGTGCGGCCGGTTGGGGATTCCGCCGCCTTTGCAGCAGGAGCGGAGCTGCTTCTGGCTGGTTTCGATGTCTTCAGCACAAGAACAACGTCGTGAATTGATCGTGATCTTCACTGGGGAACAGCCGGTGCGGTGCAAACCTTTCTTTCCCGCCTCCCGCCCAGAACCTGGGAACAGTAGAGACGAAGGACTGGCTGTTCAAAGTGTGTGTCGGGGGGCAGGAGCAGTGGTGTGAAGGGAGGGTTCAAAGGCAACGAGGGCCCGAGGCTCAGCCAAGCAGCTCCCGCCTCTCCGGGGCCCCTCCACCCATCGTCTACCTGTGGTGGTGCCCGCGGGCAGGTGGGCACCGGCGTCAGCTCAGGCCTCGTCCACCGAGTAAAGGTCGCCCAGTGGCCTTCCCCGCGGGGGCTCCCACCAGATGGCACAGCTGGACACAGAGACCCTGGGACGGACCACTGGCAGCTTTCCCCCGGGAGTCAGGGTGAGACGGCAGCCAGGCCGGGAGGCCCGAAGACAGCCAGCACCTTGCCCTTGGTGCTGCACGGGACACTGCCGAATTCACTTGGCAGGCATGGCGGAACTCTCCGTCCTCCCTTTCTCTTCAGAATAGAGCAGAAGACGTCAGAGGACTTTGCAGGGAGTGAGGAAAGCATCGCTTTGTGAAGCGCCCGTTTAATGATACGTGCCCGTCTGGGCGTTTGTGTTTCATATTGGGGGTTGTGGGCAAAACGTTGCCAACTCTGCTTTATGTGGCTTTTCCTGAGGAAGTGACATTTGCGCCGAATCTGAAGCTACCAGGAAATGGGCAAGTAGAAGAGGAAGAGAGGGCCTGGCAGTGCCAGGGCGTGGCTGTGCCCCCCCCAGGCTCACAGACGCTGGGCCCTTAGGCGGCACTGTGTGCTCCCGGGCTTTGGGACGCCATCTGATGGCACTCTCGAGCATTCACTGTTCCTGTTGCCAGCCCCGGGCCAGACCCGGCAGGGGCCAAATCAGGGGCAGCAGAGCTTATTGGTCACAAGACTCAGGTCCCTGCGGTCTGTCCTGGGGCCTTGCATGTGGCGGGTGCTCAGTGACACCTGTGACGGCTGGCTGCCCCCCCCAGGGGGCAGAATCCTACTCCCCTGGTGGGCCCGGGCTTAGGCAGACACGACTGTGGGTGACTCCCTGGAGGAGGTGGCCTTGTGGCTGGGCCTTTCAGCTGGGGAGCGCAGGGCTCCCCCAATTTACCCAGCGTTATTGAGGCTGGACCTAGACGTGGGCCCTGCAGACCGTGGGCACTGGAGGCGAGCCCCCTCCCCCGGGGCCTGGCGGTGAGCTCATGCTGGGGATGGTGGCGTCACCAGGCGGCCGGGTCGCTGGAGCGCATGGCGCGCCCCCGCCCCCCCCGCCCCCACCCCGGCTCCTGGGCGATTTTACCAATTAAGGCTTTCTCGCCGGGCCGGGCCGGGCCGGGCCGGGCACGGGGCGGGCGCGGGCAGGGGTGCGGCCAACAAGAAGGCGGGCGGCGGCCCATTCGCGTGGAGGCGCGCAGCGCGCAGCGGACGCTCGCGGACCCCCGAGGCGCCTGGCGCGGGCGCGAAGGCGAGCCGGGCGCCACCGCGTGGGCGCCGGCCTCCCGCAGAGACAGCAGGTGAGGCTTCCGCGGCGCGGCTCCGCGTCGGCCGGTCGCGTGCTGCTCGCCGGCGGGGACGCGGCGAAGGTGGGTGGAGAGGTCTGAGAACGCAGGCGCCGGCCGGCGCCCGGGTCCGAGCCAGAGGCAGCTGGGGCGCGTGAGCGCGAGGGAGGCGTCCCCGGCGTCTGGGAGGGGGTGTCCGAGGCGGCTGCCTTCCCTAGTTTACCCACGAGTGCTGTCTGCGCCCACGAATGTGGGCGCCCAAGGCCGCGGGGATCCCGAGAGAGACGGTGTCTGGGCATTTGGCAGGAAACTGGCACCTGTCTGGGAAAGAAGGGCCTGAGACCGGGGACTCGAGTGGATTGAGGGTGAGTGGCCACCCGGAAGGACTTCTCAGCCGGTGTGCCCACTGGGACAGGGACGGTGGGTCCCTTTTTGGTGCAAACCCACAGAATGCCAGTGCTTTGGGCACAAAGGGAACCGGTTCTTGGCTGTTGTACTCCGAGGAGGTGGGGGGGCACGTAGCCAGACCAAGCGCCCCCGCTGGGCCCTGAGCCCTGTTCCTGGTTGGCTCTGAGCTGGGTGTTCACCACCAGCTGGTATGTGAGCAGCAATGTCTCCAGATCGCCATGCCACCTGGGGTCAGGAAGTGTAGGTGAAATCCGCCGGCAGACTGTGGGTTGCATGGTCAAGGTGGGGGCCCAGCAAACGGGTGCCCTCGCCTGCCAGACTTGGACTCGCGTTGCAGCCCAGGTCGGTTCTCACCTTGCTCCTTGGCGCTTTTTTGCCCTCCTGGCGCCCCCTGGCTACGGAGGCCTCGCAAGGGCTCCTTTGGGGCCGCAATGAACAGCCCTGGGCTTGGGGCTATAACTCCCTGTGGAGAGCCGGGCCTGGGGTCTAGGGCCAGGGGCTGCGTGGTGGGCGGGGTGTGTCTAACATCCAAGAATCTACTCCAAATAAGGGAAAAATATGAAAGAGCTGGATTTTGACTTCCCGGGACTGCTCGATCTGGGGGCTTTGGGATCGAGCGACATCTGGTGGTGATACTGTGTCCTCCTGGAGCCAGAATTCTACACACCCATTTCTTGTTTCCTCTCGAGAAAGTCTCGGGCTGGAAGCCTGGACACCCACCTTCTGGTCCCCTTTCTGCTGGAATCGACTGCTGGTCAGTTACTCTGACTCAGTGTCCCTGCTCTCTGAAGAGTGAGGAATGAACCCAAATGACCCAACTCAATGGCACTTAGTGGAGAGAGAATTGATTTTTGATGTAACGCGCCCCTGGGAACTTGCTGGCCAGTGGGGCAGGGGACCAGAAGGACAACTTTAAGCCTGTCTTGAATGGGGTCTGGCAGGGAGGATCCGTTGTGAGTCCCCGCCACGGCGCTCCCTCCCACCTCCACCCCAGCTCTCAGACCCCGTGGTGCATTTCGTGTAGGTGTGTCTGCAAGGGGTCAAGAGGGGAGAGTGTGCCATGGGTGGACCTCAGTTCTGGAAAAGGTCATGTGGACGCCCTGCCATCACTGGCGGGGGGAAAAACCAGGGGGGCTACAGGCAGCCCCGAAGTGAGCATGCTGGGAGGCAGGGGAAACGATGCTGGCTGGGATCGTAGCCCCACCATGTGCAGACACCCAAGGCTACAGGAGAGTCAGCCTTATTTGGGCATGACATGCTGGCCAACCCAGGGCCTGCTTCTCCTATGGGTCTTTAGTCGATACATTATTACTAGAGCCGAGCAGCAGGGACAGAGACCTGACTTCCTCAAAAAAAGGGGTAGAGACGGGAACATTCTGGAGAGGGGAGGTACCTAGGACTGAGAGGGAGGAGGTCCACTCTGGAGAAGAAGCCCTAGGTAGGCTGCCTTCTCTTAACTGAAGAGGGTAGCAGTGAGTGTCCCCAGCAGTCCCCTTGCTCCCGTGCCTTTCTTTGCTAGTTAGTCCTCCTGTGTTTCGCCCTTACCCCAGGCTCCTGGGCCCCCTCTGCCCCTGCCGCCACACCTGAAGCCCACCCAGACCCAGGTGCTCAGAGCCTGTGAAGCCCTATGGGAACCCCTGAGCGGGCCGTCTGAGTCTGGAAGGCCATACCCCTCTTCCCCCTGCCTGGCGGAGCTGGCTGGGCGCAGGGGCCATTCCGACAGGAGATGACCTCCAGCTGCCACCCACGCCCCCTCCCTTGTGCCGCAGGCCACCCAGGCGGCAGGGATGGAGGGCTAGACGGGCGCCCCGTGCCGTGCCCCCGGCGTGCCCACTGGCGTGCCGGGCCCCTCCGAAGGCCGCTGGCCGGGAGTGCTGGCGGCCTCCTGGCCCCGAGCCCCATCTCCCCCGGTGAAGCGAGGGCGGAGCCCGCGGGCGGGAGGCGGTGGGAACCCGCGGGCGCAGGTGCGCGGGCCCAGGCCGCGCGGGCGGGGAAGGCGGGCCTGGGAGGGGGTCCGCGGGGTCCGCGACGACCGGCCTTGGCCGGCGGCTGCTTCCCGGCGGGGCGCAGGCCAAGCGCGGTCCGCGGTGCCTGGCCGCGGGCCGCGCTCTCCGAGGGTTCGCTCTTAGGGCCGGCCCCGCCCGCCGCTGCGGGCAGCCGCCTGGGGTGCGACCGGGGAGCCCTAGGCCAGGAGCCGGAGAAGGGGAACCGCGGCGGGGGGCGGGGGGCGCGGGGGCGGGGCGGAGCCCAAGTCACTCGGGGACCACAGCCACTCCACCCCCCGCAGCGGCCTTGGGGCAGGAAAGCCCTTGTAAGGCGCGCCGGCCGGAGGCCAAGCGGTCCTCGCCTTGGGGCCCGTTTCCTGCAGCGCTGGCGCGAGGCCCCGGGAGCGGGAGCATCCTTGCCCCTTCCAGGGCCCGACGACCCACCCCGGAGCCTGGGATTCGGGTCGCATCTGCCGAAGCTGGGGGCCTAGTGGGGGCATTCCAACGGGCGGGGCGGGCGCGCCGCGAAGCCCCGCCCCGCGGGAGGTCCGCCCCCGGGCCCCGCCCTCCACCCGCATTTAAAGGGCTCGCTCTCTCCGCAGCGCAACCTCCGCTCTCTGCCTCGCCTCGAGCACGCCGAGGTGCCTGTGACTTTAATTAAAGGGCCGTCCCCTCGCCGAGGCTGCAGCACCGCCCCCCGGCTTCTCGCGCCTCAAAATGAGTAGCTCCCACTCCCGGGCGGGCCAGAGCGCGGCGGGCGCGGCTCCGGGCGGCGGCGCCGACACGCGGGACGCCGAGATGCCGGCCACCGAGAAGGACCTGGCGGAGGACGCGCCGTGGAAGAAGATCCAGCAGAACACGTTCACGCGCTGGTGCAACGAGCACCTCAAGTGCGTGAGCAAGCGCATCGCCAACTTGCAGACGGACCTGAGCGACGGGCTGCGGCTCATCGCGCTGCTCGAGGTGCTCAGCCAGAAGAAGATGCACCGCAAGCACAACCAGCGGCCCACCTTCCGCCAGATGCAGCTCGAGAACGTGTCGGTGGCGCTCGAGTTCCTGGACCGCGAGAGCATCAAGCTCGTGTCCATCGGTGAGGGCCGGGCGCCGCGGGGCGCCGGGCGGGCGGGGCGGGGACTCCGTGCGTCCTTCCATCCCCCCTGGGCGGACCCCTTCGAGCCCCCCCTCCCCGGCCGCGGCGCAGCCCGGGGGCCCCGGCTCTGCTCCACGCGGCCTGGAGAACAAAGGCGCGCAGGCGGGCTGGCCGGCCGGGCGTGCGAACCGCTACGCGCCCCCGCCCTCTCTGCGCCCCGCCTGGCCCGAGCCCAGGCTGAGCTCACATCCTCCCCTGGCCGCGCCCCCGCCGCTGCGCTCGCGGCGGGAGAGCCGGGCCTGGGGGGACGGCATCGGCCAGGCCCTGGCCCTGCGCCCCGCACCCTGCCCCGAGGCGGCGGCGGCCCGGGTTCTCCTGCAGCGGTTCCGAGACGGCCCTCCGGCCCCCCTTCGGTGCTCAAGTGAGGGTTGGAGCTCGTGGGCCCGTCGTCTAGGGCCCTCGCTTCCTATGCCCTGGAAGGTGGCCGCTCCCTGGAGGTGGCTCCAACCGCGTTTAGATGCCCCCACCCGGGGAACTTGAGGGCCAGAGCGAAGCACAGCCGGCCAAACTGCCTCCGAGCGGAGTTGGGCGTGGTTGAGTGCGAGAGCTGGCTGGTAGACTACTTGGACACCAGCTTTGCTGTTCTTGCGTCCAACTCTTGCTTCCATGTAGGCCTTGGTGTTCTGCATCTAGATTGCAGGAGTCGATTGGAAGGTGCTCCAGTGTGCACCGTGCCAGCCCAGTGTCTGTGTCTCCGCGCTGGAGAAGCTTGCATTGACCAGGCCCGCTGCAGCATCCCAGGCCTTTCTCAAGATGGGGCCTGCTCGAGGCAGGCGCAAGAACTGGTGACTTGAGGGGAATGTAGAGCAGAGACAGAAGAGGGACAGACCTTCAGAATTGAAAGGGGCCTTCCAGTCATCCCCACTGCCCTGGATGGCGCTTGCTGAGCCCTACAAAGTGGGGGACCAAGACTTGGCTGCCCCAGCCACTTCGAGGTTCCAAGAGCCCCGAAGTCCTTTCTTTGGAATGCCAGTTGAGGCGAGGCAGAGGCCCACCCCCAGTCCCAGTCTCTGTCTAGCCAAGCTGAGTCATCTCTGAGTCCTTGCTGGGGGGGCAACCGGATGTGGGGAGGCGGGCCACACCCCATCTCTTTGGGGGGGTCTCCTCCCTCCTCCCTTCTCCCCTCCTCCTTGTGAGCTGGCTGGAGCAGGCCTAGTTCCCAGAGCTTTGCCATATAAGGCAAAAAAATGTTGGAAAGCAGCAGTGATTAGGGGAGGGAGGGGGTGGCCGGCCTGGGGCTGGGGAAAGGGGGTGGGATGGGGCGGGGCCATCCTACCAGGCAGTCTCCCGGCCCTGGCCCTGGTCCTTCCCACCCTCTTTCGGGAGGCGAATGGGCTGTCACAGACGGGCTGAATATGGACTCGGGGGAGGACCCAGCCTGCCTACCTGGGCCGGTGGGTCTGGCTTGCTCCGCCTGGTGCGGGTCCTCGCCAGCACTTGTGTTGGGCTCCATGGGGGCCTGGTGGGCAGCCACAGCTGGCCTTGCGCCCTTGGGCTTCCCCGAATCCACCCCCACCCGCGCCATTTGCGGACAGGGAGAGGCAGCCATGTGGGGCCAGGACCAGCCTGGGAAGAGCTCGGCTGGTCCCCAGGTGCTTCCAGCTGGACTGGGAGGCACCTGCCATTGACGGCCCATTCGCGGGTCACAGGCCCACCCCCCAGTTGACTCACCAGACAAGTACTTTGTCTGATTATGGGGAAGCCAGCAGGGTTTCCAAAGATGAGCTCTTAGAAAGCCCAAGCCACCCCCACCTTGAGGAGGCTGAAATCCAGAGGTGGCCTTGGGTGGGACCCATAGCCCACAGGGGTTGCCATGGTGATGAGGGTGCAGGGTGCCCGCCCTAACCACTTCCCCTGTGGTGAGCATGGCAGCCACACAAGGCTCAGGGACCTGCTAGATGGCAACTGGGGCGGGCAGTGGGTGGCAGCCAAGTGGGCTCTGCTGAGTCAGCTGGTCCCAGGGGTCCCACCCAAGGCCTCTGCAACCCAAGCTCACAAGCAGGGTCCTGGGCTCCCAACCCAGACTTTCCCGTCCCACCCTCCTCCAACTGGTTAAGGGGGCTTCCCACAACGTCTCCTGCCTGTCACCCAGCGTTTCTCGATGGGCCCCAGTGAGTCAAGGTCACGTGGCCCAACTGTGGGTTCTTTCCGGCCCCTGGCCCCTCCCCCAGCCAGGCTGCAGCCTCCTGACTCCTGGCTTGGCTCTGCAGGGGAGGAAGTGGGGTGGGTGGGGTTCACACCCTTTCACCCAAAGGGTCCTTGCCCAACTCCCCCACTTCCCCTGCCTCACCCCACTTATCCTAAAGCAGCACTTGTGTTTCCCAACCACTCTGTGCCACCCAGTCTTCCCCTTCCTCAGCCCCAGCCCAGCTCGAGGTCGCAGCCTGGCTCTGGGCCAGCTGGGGCTGGCCTCTTCCTCTGCTTTCCCAGAAACCCCTGGAGAAGAGTGGTGGTTCCCTCTGGCATCTGCAAAGCATTCATCCCCATCATCCCCCAGAGCCTCCCTGCCTGCCCTTGGGCCCGTCTTTTGCCCCTCCTCTGGGCCCGAGGTTTCCGGCAGTGACTTCTGGCTGGACTGTACCGCCGTCATGTCTACGGGTGTCTCCTTCCCAAAGTCCGCTTCGTCTCTGTACACCCTCTGGCACCCCCACAGGGGCCCTGGGCAGAGAGGGCCAGATCTGCACCCGCCCCTGGCCGGGAGGGGCCCCTGGGCCACCAGGCCCTGACCCCACAGCTTGGGAGCAACCTGGCTTCCTGTCCATGGCTGTGGGGGCGGGGGAGATGCCAAGCCGGCTGCCACCTGCCTGAAGCTGCTGCTCTTTGGCCTCGCAGACAGCAAAGCCATCGTGGACGGGAACCTGAAGCTGATCTTGGGCCTCATCTGGACCCTCATCCTGCACTACTCCATCTCCATGCCCATGTGGGACGAGGAGGAGGACGAGGAGGCCAAGAAGCAGACGCCCAAGCAGAGGCTCCTGGGCTGGATCCAGAACAAACTGCCGCAGCTGCCCATCACCAATTTCAGTCGCGACTGGCAGAGTGGCCGCGCCCTGGGCGCCCTTGTCGACAGCTGTGCCCCAGGTGGGAGGCAGGGGAGGTGGAGAGGGGGTAGGGGCACAGGTAGGCCAGGCCGCCTGCCAGGGTGTCCGACAGCTCCCTGACTCGCGACTTCCTTGTGCCACAGGCCTGTGTCCCGACTGGGACTCTTGGGACGCCAGCAAGCCCGTGAACAATGCACGGGAAGCCATGCAGCAGGCTGACGACTGGCTGGGCATCCCTCAGGTATGCCCCTGCCTGGCCCTGCCCGAGGCTGTTGGGGCCCGAGTGCCATGGGGAGGGCTCAAGCCCAGTGGCTTCTGTTTTCTGCCTGTGATAGGTGATCACCCCTGAGGAGATCGTGGACCCCAATGTGGACGAACACTCTGTCATGACCTACCTGTCCCAGTTCCCCAAGGCCAAGCTGAAGCCAGGGGCTCCCCTGCGACCTAAACTGAACCCAAAGAAAGCCCGAGCCTACGGGCCAGGTAAGGGAGCCTAGCCAGGGCCACACCTGTGTGCTGATGTCCTCCCCGAGGGATGGGGTCCTCGAAACTCGGATGGCATCTTGGGTCACACGGTAGCTAGGTGGTCAAACACCACCCAAGAGTCAGGAGTAGATTAGAGCTGGTGAAAATGGGTCACTTGACAAGAGCGTGCTAGGAGCTTCCTCCAGTGAAGGAAACCCGCGGTGACGTGTCCTTAGGGAGGGAAGACCCAGCGGCTCCACTGTAAATGGAGGCGAGCCAGCTTCCAATAGGAGGGGCCTGAAACGCAGCCAGGTCCCACAGGAGCAAAGGGTTGGGTAACTGTACCAGCACTGCAAACCCAAACGTCCCAGAACACAGGCCCAGGCCTGGTGTGCTGGGTTTGCCCTGAATGAACTCGCCCAGTTTGGAGTGTCCCTGAGTGGGGGGCCGGCAGGGAGGAGCCCTGCGCCAACACGCTGAGTCCCTGGCACTCCTGAAGGCTGGGGCTCTGCCTGCTGGCCTTGGTGTCAGGGCTGGGGGGGGTGCGGCTGTGGCCCTAACATCTGTTCCCCTCCCGGTGCTCCCCTCCCCTGCCAGGCATAGAGCCCACAGGCAATATGGTGAAGAAGCGGGCAGAGTTCACGGTGGAGACCAGAAGTGCCGGCCAGGGGGAGGTGCTGGTGTATGTGGAGGACCCAGCTGGACACCAGGAGGAGGTAGGGCCACCTGCTGGCAGTGGAGGGCCCTCCAGGGCCCCCTTTTGGCGAGGCTGCTGCCAGCAAAGGCTCACAGGCTCCTTCCCACCACAGGCAAAAGTTACCGCCAATAACGACAAGAACCGGACCTTCTCTGTTTGGTATGTCCCCGAGGTGACGGGGACTCATAAGGTGAGCCTTTGGCTGGCGGGGAGGCCAGTGGCGTGGGCTAGCTGGAGGCCGTGGCTTGCCCTCACACCTGGCCCTCCCTGGCACAGGTCACTGTGCTCTTTGCTGGCCAGCATATCGCGAAGAGCCCCTTTGAGGTGTACGTGGATAAGTCACAGGGTGATGCCAGCAAAGTGACCGCCCAAGGCCCTGGCCTGGAGCCCAGCGGCAACATCGCCAACAAGACCACCTACTTTGAGATCTTCACAGCAGGTGAGGGGAGGTGCCGAGGCCTAGCTGGTCCCGGAGATCTGCACGGAGGCCTGGGGGCTGAGCCGGTGCTTTGTGGCAGGAGCTGGTACGGGCGAGGTGGAAGTCGTGGTCCAGGACCCTGCGGGACAGAAGGGCACGGTAGAGCCTCAGCTGGAGGCCCGGGGCGACAGCACATACCGCTGCAGCTACCAGCCCACCGTGGAGGGCGTCCACACGGTGCATGTCACGTTCGCCGGCGTGCCCATCCCTCGCAGCCCCTACACGGTCACTGTTGGCCAAGGTAGGCCTGGCCCTGGCCGCCCTCCACTGTGGCGCTGCCGCCTGGGCCTCCTGCAGGAGGGGGAGCCCCCTGGAGTGGTCCCGCTGCAGCCCCAGCCCGGGGGACCCCTCTCTGAGCTTCCACTGTCTGGGCACACGCTGTCTTTCCTCCCCTGCTGGGGCCCTCGCTCCTCCTCTCTCGCCCCTCTCCCTCTCTCCTGTCCACGCTCTCACCTTCGGAGGAGCTCGCTCCAGCTGTCTAGAAACCTGCTGCTCTCTGCTCTGCCCACAGGGTCAACGGTACTTGGATCTGTCTTCTTCTTGGAGGGGAGGGCAGGGAGGCGCTCCGTGGGGCAGGGCGGGGCTCTGGGACAGGTGGGAGGAGGCCTGCTACGTCCCAGCCGCGCCACGGTGCCGGGTCGTAGTCCGTCCCGGTTCTCGCTTGCACGTCCCTCGCCGGCCAAGCTCCGCGGGAGCCTCCAGTACTGACGGCCCGACCCCTGGGAGGCTAGGGAGGGGGACGCCCAGCCCCAGCTCCCAGCCGCTCAGTCGGCCCCTCTGCCTGCAGCCTGCAACCCAAGCGCCTGCCGGGCCGTGGGCCGAGGCCTCCAGCCCAAAGGTGTGCGGGTGAAGGAGACGGCCGACTTCAAGGTCTACACGAAGGGTGCTGGCAGCGGGGAGCTGAAGGTCACCGTGAAGGGCCCCAGTAAGTTAGCCTGGGGCTGGGCCGGGCCGTGTGGTGGCAGCCCCATTCGCTGCAGGGCAGGCCTGAGGCCTCCTTGTCTCGGCAGAGGGCGAGGAGCGCGTGAAGCAAAAGGACCTGGGGGATGGCGTGTACGGCTTCGAGTACTACCCCATGGTCCCTGGCAGCTACACCGTCACCGTCACGTGGGGCGGTCAGAACATCGGGCGCAGGTGAGGCCCAAGCATCTCTCGCCCCGTGTTGTGCCCTCCATGTCTTCTGTCCTTTCTCCCCACCGATGGTGAGGGCCAGGCTGGCTCTCCTGCAGGGCGGTGCCCTTCAGCGTCTCCTGTGTTGCTCTCTCATCTGCAGTCCCTTCGAGGTGAAGGTGGGCACCGAGTGTGGCAATCAGAAGGTGCGGGCCTGGGGCCCTGGACTGGAGGGCGGTGTTGTTGGCAAGTCAGCAGACTTTGTGGTGGAGGCCATCGGGGACGATGTGGGCACCCTGGGTAAGCTAGAGGCTGTGGTGTGGGCATCTGGGGACAGAGGGTGGCAAGGGCAGCCCACTCTAAGACTTCAGGGCACTGATGGGGCTGGCGGCTGTTGTTAGGCTTCTCTGTGGAAGGCCCGTCACAGGCCAAGATCGAATGTGATGACAAGGGTGATGGCTCCTGTGACGTGCGCTACTGGCCCCAGGAGGCAGGCGAGTACGCCGTTCACGTGCTGTGCAACAGCGAGGACATCCGCCTCAGCCCATTCATGGCTGACATCCGTGATGCGCCCCAGGACTTCCACCCAGACAGGGTGAGGGCATGCAGTGCTCGCCCAAGGCTTTTGCTTCTACTTAGGGGTGGGTAGGGGTGGGCATAGCCCCTTCCTGCCGGCAGAGCTGGGGGACATGGGCCTAGGCCCTGGACTGGTACGCCCAGCAGCATGTTCCAGCCACTCTGGGTCCCTGGCTACCCTGCCTGGTTTGAGGCTTTAGTGGCCTAGACTTGGTCCCCTGAGGTCTGGGTGGTCTCCTACCAGGTGAAGGCACGTGGACCTGGACTGGAGAAGACAGGTGTGGCAGTCAACAAGCCAGCAGAGTTCACAGTGGATGCCAAGCACGGTGGCAAGGCCCCTCTCCGGGTCCAAGTCCAGGTGGAGCACCTATCCGTGTTGGGGGCGGGGTGGCGGGCGCCCAGATCTGGGTGCTGACATGCTGTTTGCCCCTTGCTACCTTGCAGGACAATGAGGGCTGCCCTGTGGAGGCATCGGTCAAGGACAATGGCAATGGCACTTACAGCTGCTCCTACGTGCCCAGGAAGCCGGTGAAGCACACGGCCATGGTATCCTGGGGAGGCGTCAGTATCCCCAGCAGCCCCTTCAGGGTAAGCTGGACCTTCACAGGCCTTTAGTCTACCTAGACAAAACTCACACCCCACACACTTAACCCACTTGAAGTGGGCAATGGATTTAAGTGTATCCACGGAGTTGTGCAGCTATGCCCACCATCTAAGTCTGGGATGTATCATCCCAAAAAGAAACTTCCCCGCATCTGCGGTGCGAGATGTGGATGTCACTGACCACCACACTGCCCTCCCTAGTCCCTGGTGGACCACTATTGTGCTTTCTACTGTTTTGGATGTCTGGGTCCAAGTGTTGATGTGGACACTTGTTTTCACTTCTCTTGGGTAGTAAGTTGCCTAGGAGCGGAATTGCAGCATTTTGTGGTCACTCTGCTCAGTCAGTTGAGGAACTGCCACTCTTCCTGGGGCAGCTGTGCCACTTTGTGTGTCTGCCAGCAGTAGCTGAGGGAGCCGCTGCCTCTTCTCCAGGCTGCTCATGCCCTTGCCCTTGGCCCCTATGCCCTACAGGTGAACGTGGGAGCTGGCAGCCATCCCAACAAGGTCAAGGTGTACGGCCCTGGAGTGGCCAAGACGGGGCTCAAGGCCCACGAGCCCACCTATTTCACCGTGGACTGCACTGAGGCTGGCCAGGGTAAGGCTTGGCTGTTGGGTGGAGGGCAGGTGGGTAGGGCATCCCTGCGAGGTCCCAGCCTCAGCTCCTTTCCCTGCCACAGGCGACGTGAGCATCGGCATCAAGTGTGCCCCTGGAGTGGTGGGCCCTGCTGAGGCCGACATTGACTTTGACATCATCCGCAATGACAATGACACCTTCACGGTCAAGTACACGCCCCGTGGGGCTGGCAGCTACACAATTATGGTTCTCTTTGCTGACCAGGTGGGTGCTGCTGCTTCCAGCCCCTGAGACGGCTGGCTGTTGGCAAGCTGCTCTCTTCCTAAGCCCTCCTCCTCCCATCCCCTGCAGGCCACACCCACCAGCCCCATCCGGGTCAAGGTGGAGCCCTCCCATGATGCCAGCAAGGTGAAGGCTGAGGGCCCTGGCCTCAGTCGCACTGGTGAGGACAAGTACCCTAGGAGGTCGGGGACATCAAGGGCGCGGTCTTGGGGCAAGGTGCCCCTAGATGGACTGCCGTGTCTTTTCAGGTGTCGAGCTCAGCAAACCTACCCATTTCACGGTCAATGCCAAAGCCGCTGGCAAAGGCAAGCTGGATGTCCAGTTCTCAGGGGTAGCCAAGGGAGATGCGGTGCGAGATGTGGATGTCATTGACCACCACGACAACACCTACACAGTCAAGTACACTCCTGTGCAGCAGGTAGCCATCTTCCTCCACTGCGGTCACTGAGTCCACGGACCTCCTCACATGGTGGCCTAGGTGGGCCCCTCCCAGGGGCGTTCTGCCCACTGTCATTCCCTACCTGGGAGAGGGCAGGCATGGGCATGGTGGGAGGAACCGGGACGCAATGCCAGTGCTCTGAACCCCCCCGTCCGAGTGGGGCAGCTGCCAACTGGGGGACCAGGATCCTGACCCATGACCCCCTCTACACCCTCCCAGGGCCCAGTGGGTGTCAATGTCACTTACGGAGGGGATCCTATCCCCAAGAGCCCCTTCTCAGTGGGAGTGTCTCCAAGCCTGGACCTCAGCAAGATCAAGGTGTCTGGCCTGGGAGAGAGTAAGTAATTGGGAGCGTGTCGCGGCCACTCAGCGTTCCCAACCGGGGTCTCGCCCCAGGCCTGAGCTGGGTTTCACCGCTTGCACTCGCCCTCCTTTCATCATCTCAACAGAGGTGGATGTTGGCAAAGACCAGGAGTTTACAATCAAGTCCAAGGGTGCTGGTGGCCAAGGCAAAGTGTCATCGAAGATCATGGGCCCCTCCGGTGCAGCGGTGCCCTGCAAGGTGGAGCCGGGCCTGGGGGCCGACAACAGCGTGGTGCGCTTCGTGCCCCGTGAGGAGGGGCCCTATGAGGTGGAGGTGACCTATGACGGTGTGCCTGTGCCCGGCAGCCCCTTTCCTCTGGAAGCCGTGGCCCCCACCAAGCCTAGCAAGGTAATTGGGGTAGAGGGGGCCCCAAGAACGAGCCCACTGCTGGGGCACCCCATCTTCTCCAGACTCGCCCTCCCCCATCTCATTTTAGTCCCGACGACTGATGGACGGCCCAGCCGGCAGGCAGCCTGGGCCTGTCCGTGTCCTGTTGGGAGGGGTGGGAAGCCAGGGCAAGAGGAGGTGGTGGAGGCTCGGGCTGGAGATCTGGGGTCAGGGAGGTCGCGTGGCCTTGGCTCCTGACGCCCTCTTTCCTCAGGTGAAGGCATTTGGGCCAGGGCTGCAGGGGGGCAGTGCAGGCTCCCCTGCCCGCTTCACCATCGACACCAAGGGCGCTGGCACAGGTGGCCTGGGCCTGACAGTGGAGGGCCCCTGCGAGGCTCAGCTTGAGTGCCTGGACAATGGGGATGGCACATGCTCTGTGTCCTACGTGCCCACTGAGCCCGGGGACTACAACATCAACATCCTGTTTGCTGATACCCACATCCCTGGCTCCCCGTTCAAGGCCCACGTCGTTCCCTGCTTTGACGCATCCAAGGTCAAGTGCTCAGGTCCTGGGCTGGAGCGGGCCACTGCTGGGGAGGTAGGCCAGTTCCAAGTGGACTGCTCAAGCGCGGGCAACGCAGAGCTGACCATCGAGATCCGCTCAGAGGCGGGGCTGCCAGCTGAGGTGTACATCCAGGACCATGGTGACGGCACTCACACTATCACCTACGTTCCCCTCTGCCCTGGGGCCTACACCGTCACCATCAAGTATGGTGGCCAGCCTGTGCCCAACTTCCCCAGCAAGCTGCAGGTGGCACCCGCGGTGGACACCTCTGGCATCCAGTGCTATGGGCCTGGGATTGAGGGCCAAGGTGAGCAGCCTTGCCATGGGATGCATGGTTGGGGCGCGGAGAGCCAGGCCCCAGAGCCCAATGCCTCCTCCCTGTGTCCCTTGGTAGGCGTCTTCCGCGAGGCCACCACTGAGTTCAGTGTGGACGCCCGGGCTCTGACCCAGACTGGAGGGCCCCACGTCAAGGCCCGTGTGGCCAACCCCTCAGGCAACCTGACGGAAACCTACGTGCAGGACTGCGGTGATGGCATGTACAAAGTGGAATACACGCCTTATGAGGAGGGTGCGCGCTGGGCCTCCCCTGGCGGGCGGGTAGGAGGCAGGGCCCGCCCAGGCTCCTGCTGACCAGCCTGCCTTCCCCCAGGACTCCATTCTGTGGACGTGACTTACGACGGCAGCCCTGTACCCAGCAGTCCCTTCCAGGTGCCTGTGACTGAAGGCTGTGACCCCTCCCGGGTGCGTGTCCATGGGCCAGGCATCCAAAGTGGTACCACAAACAAGCCCAACAAGTTCACTGTGGAGACCAGGTGAGTGAGCAGCCTTGGACGCAGAGGCAGGGGATGGGCCTGGAGACCCCAGGAAATGACAGGCTGTCTGTTTGAACCAGGGGAGCTGGCACAGGGGGCCTGGGCCTGGCTGTGGAGGGCCCCTCTGAGGCCAAGATGTCCTGCACGGATAACAAGGACGGAAGCTGCTCAGTCGAGTACATCCCCTACGAGGCTGGCACCTATAGCCTTAACGTCACCTATGGCGGTCACCAGGTGCCAGGTGAGGAGGCGATGGCCAGGGCAGGGCTGGGGTGGGCCTGTGTGCTCGTGCCAACTCTGTCTTATGAAGCTGCCGTCCCTCTGCCCCAATCCCTAGGCAGCCCCTTTAAGGTCCCTGTGCACGATGTGACAGATGCATCTAAAGTTAAGTGCTCTGGGCCTGGCTTGAGTCCAGGCATGGTCCGCGCCAACCTCCCTCAGTCCTTCCAGGTGGACACAAGCAAGGCTGGTGTGGCCCCGCTGCAGGTCAAAGTGCAGGGGCCCAAAGGTGAGTGTCACATTGCTGGGACCTGGGAGTCAGGAGGCTAATGTCCTCTTTGAGGAGGGACTGGAGGCCCAGCAGGCAGAGGCTGGGACAAGTGTGTGGGCGTTTGATGGAAGTGCTTCAGACAGTGGGGAGACCAGGAAAATGTAGACTAGATTACACAAAGCTTGACCACTGAGCAGATGTGGGAGGGCAGGCAGGCAACGGTCTAGGATGGCCCCCAGATGGGTATCTTTTGTGCCACGGGGGTTCAGGGCCATTCCCGGGGTCGGGCAGATGAGGATGCAGCGAGGGCTGGGCCTGGGGCTGAGCCTTGGCCATGCGGTGGGGTGGAGGCCCGAGGGGCTGGCTGAGGCTCACGCTGGGACTGGGGCCAGGCCTGGTGGAGCCGGTGGATGTGGTGGACAACGCTGATGGCACCCAGACCGTCAACTACGTGCCCAGCCGAGAAGGGCCCTACAGCATCTCAGTGCTGTATGGAGACGAAGAGGTGCCCCGCAGGTAAGAGAAAGGGCCCGCTGCCTGCTGGGAGAGGCCCAGGCTGGGTGCCGAGACCCAGCCTGCCTGGCTGCTCAACACACGCCCACCTCACAGCCCCTTCAAGGTCAAGGTGCTGCCTACACATGATGCCAGCAAGGTGAAGGCCAGCGGCCCCGGGCTCAACACCACCGGCGTGCCTGCCAGCCTGCCCGTGGAGTTCACCATTGACGCAAAGGATGCCGGAGAGGGCTTGCTGGCTGTCCAGATCACGGTGAGTCCAGGCACAGGGCGGGAGGCAAGGCAGCCCTGGCCGGGCAGCTGAAATGTGGGGCTGCAGGGTGGCCTCTAGGCGCCCTAGGGAGCTGCACCTAGTGGTTCCCTGCCTCTGGCTCACTAAGGTTGCGACTACCTTAGCATGGCGGTGACAGGCTTCCCCACACACACTTGTTCACTGCATTGTGCATGTTGCCAAAGCCCGTGGTGCCTCACCTTCCCCATTGTCGTCCCACAGGGCAGGTCTAAAGATAGAAGCCTGAGATCACCCGGGCGAGCTCCTAGTGCTGAGGCAGGACCTGGGGCCGAGGGTAGGAGCCAAGTGCTGTTGGGATTTAGTAAAGCAGGATGGGTGCCAAGCTCCCTGGCCCTGCCTGTCGCCACAGCGGGGAGCCTTGGGTGTCTCAGGGTTTCCGTTCTAGACTGCCCATGGGGAAGAAAAGGGCAGTGCCAGAGCGAGCAGCCAGTATGGACAGTTGAGAGACCTGGAGACTGTCCCTCTGGCAGCAGTGCTTGGCACTCCTTTAGGAGGGCTCAGGCCTACTGCCTCCCCTGCACCCTGCCACGCAGGACCCTGAAGGGAAGCCGAAGAAGACACACATTCAAGACAACCATGATGGCACATACACAGTGGCCTATGTGCCGGATGTGACAGGCCGCTATACCATCCTCATCAAGTATGGCGGCGACGAGATCCCATTCTCCCCGTACCGAGTGCGTGCCGTGCCCACCGGGGATGCCAGCAAGTGCACAGTCACAGGTGAGCCAGCCCACCGGTGGCCAACGCGGCACTCGGCCCGGGGCTTGGGTGTGCCTGTGTGCAAGGGCTCGCTGCTTGGGGTGGCGTGTGGGAGTGGGGGCCGCCCCCTTGAGTGACTCACCTGACCTTTCTCCTTGCTCTCTGCCCTCTCACCTCAGTGTCAATCGGAGGTCACGGGCTAGGTAAGCCGCTTGCTGGGGCCACTCCCAATGGCCCTCCTGCCCAGAGGGGCAGCTTCCTTTCCTCTCGGGGCTGATTCCCTGGACAGTTCCAGCTGCAGCTCCAGGCAGGGACAGAGTTGGGGGGGAGGGCTCAGGACGAGGCCACGGGCTGGAGGGTTAGGGCCCAGGGAGGCTTCCGGAGCTGAGCATGAACACTCCAGCCCTTCCCCTCTCTGGGCCTCTGTTTCCCCATCTGAGAAACTTGGGTTGCAGCTGAGAGCTTGGGGTGAGGTACATCCTGAGAGGCACCACACTGGGGACCTTGGGGTCTAGGGATCTTGGCACCCCGGGGAAGCACAAGGGCTCCTGCGTGGGCTGAGGGGACGAGGGGTCTCCCCCACTCAGTGGGAGGCCCTGGCCCCAGCCAGATCCACAGACCCCCATCCCCACCTCCCAGGGGCCTCTGCGTCCTGGGCGGGGGAGGTGCATGAGCGGGTGGGGCTGGCTGGTAGTGTCGACTGCTTGGGTGGCCAGCATGGCGGGGCCTGGCCCAGCCTCAGAGCCCCAAAGTGCACTCTATGGCCCGCCTCCCTCCTTCCCTCCTCCCCTACATCCCCAGCAGTGACGTTATTCAGACATCTCCCAACCAGGCTTGGAGGATCCCCTGCCCTAGCCAAGGCCACCCCAGGGATGCTGATAGGAGGCTATAGCTGCTGGAGGGCCTCTGAGGCCGTAGGCCTGGCACCCTGGCATGGTGGCCAGGGAGAGGGTTAGAGGATGGCTAGGGTCTTGTGGCAGATGGCTTTGTAGAGCAGGCTGTGGGATCTGAGATGACAGGCGTGTGTGTGCAGAGAAGGGGAAAGGGGTGCTGATCGCAGGGATGAGGGCAAGACTGAGTGACTTCAGTTGCCCTGGCTACTGTTTGCGGAATGGAAGCAGGCAAGCCAGAGGGGTGGCTCGGTGGCCATGGGACTTCGGGGGGGAGCTAAATGAGGGGGCATTTTTTTGAGGATGGAGGAGCCAAGAGCTGCTGACGGGCCGGGGCTGGGCAGGGAAAGGGGGAATCGGGTACCTGTGAGGCGGGGCCCAAGCCACAGGCTAGGTGGTACAAGTGGGCAGCTCGGACCACAGACGGCCAGGTCTAGCGCTCAGGAGGGCCACCTGCAGAGTCTAGTGCAGTGGGAGCCCTTGGCCAATAAGGGTACTTGGTGGCAGGGTCCGCTGAACTTGGCCCTCAAGTGGGTTTCGTGCTCCAGCTGCTTCCCTGGCGGGAGGCCAGGCCGCAGGGGGCGCTCTCACTGCCAGGCCTCACAGCCCACGGCCCCCAAGCCTCCACGGCTGAGCCCCAGATCATAACGTCACTGTCCCTCCCCTTTCCTCGGGCATTCTGGGGCCCTGGAGGCTGCTCAGCTGCTCTGCCCTTGCAACTCAGCGGTGATGGCTGTGGCTTGGGCCTCCTGTCCCCTGTCCCCGGTGCTGCCACTGCTCTGCCAAGCCTGCTGTGCTGTGCTACTTGGTGCTCACCCTGCTGCCTCCCTGCTTCCCTGCTCTTAGCTCCCGCCTGCGCCAGGCTGCTTCTCACTGCTAGCCTCT
Organism: Cephalopachus bancanus; assembly: GCA_027257055.1. Classification (NCBI taxonomy): domain Eukaryota; kingdom Metazoa; phylum Chordata; class Mammalia; order Primates; family Tarsiidae; genus Cephalopachus; species Cephalopachus bancanus. The sequence continues at coordinate 8,367 of JAPVLO010001026.1, read as the reverse complement.
GGTTGAGCGAGCGTTCTCAGTTGTCAGGAAACTCCAGTTTCACCTTCAGGCCTGGAGGGTAGGGAGGCGAGCGTCACGTCCCCCCACACTGCAGCAGGACTCTGCCTCACTGCGTCCACACACAGCACTGGGGGCCGGGGCCAGGCCTCAGGGGCGCAGGCAGCTGTGTGCCCAGCCAGAGCACTGGCATTCGTCCACGTGGGCCATGGCGCTGGCTGAGGCTGGGTTTTCAAGGGAGGTGGCAGTCAGCATTTTTGCTGGGATGGGATGGGCCCTTCCTGTTCCTCCTGGGCACCTGGGTGCCACCTGCCGAGCCTCTCCCCCGTGGGTACTTGAGGTGGTCAGGAGAACTCTCCCTGCCTTCTGAGAAACCACTCGCCATCCAAGCTTGGAGGGCGGGACGGGAGGCCTGGCTGTGCTTGGTGGTGGCAGTAAAAGGCCTGTGTGGGAGCAGGCGAACGGGAGCAGCCTGAGCCTGAGCTTACCTGCTGGCCCCCCTCTGGGGACCCACCCTGCCCCACCAGGTGCTGGCATCGGCCCCACCATCCAGATTGGGGAGGAAACGGTGATCACTGTGGACACAAAGGCAGCGGGCAAAGGCAAGGTGACATGTACCGTGTGCACGCCTGACGGCTCAGAGGTGGATGTAGATGTGGTGGAGAATGAGGATGGCACCTTTGACATCTTTTACACGGCCCCCCAGCCGGGCAAATACGTCATCTGTGTGCGCTTTGGTGGCGAGCATGTGCCCAACAGTCCCTTCCAAGTGACGGTGAGGAGGGGCCTGGGGGTGGGTCAGCAGGAGTCTGGGCAGGTCCTGGCCTGTCCCCCTGGCACCCCTCTGTGACAACAGTCTCCAGCTCTCTTGCTTTGCCCTGCAGGCTCTGGCTGGGGACCAGCCCGTGGCGCAGACCCCGTTACGGTCTCAGCAGCTGGCCCCACAGTACACCTACGCCCAGGGCGGCCAGCAGACCTGGGTACGGCCTGGCCAAGGGGACACTGGGGCTGGCCAGCTGGGTGTTCCATGAGCCCGTTTCACCACATGTGAGGAGGGACCCCACATCCTCCCACCACCTCTCACCCAGGCCCTCTGTTTCACTGCAGGCCCCAGAAAGGCCCCTGGTAGGTGTCAACGGGTTGGATGTGACCAGCCTGAGGCCCTTTGACCTCGTCATCCCCTTCACCATCAAGAAGGGCGAGATCACTGGTGAGTAGGGGGCTGGGAAGGTGCTCAAAAGCTGAGGTGGCCAGGGTATGCCCATGGCTGCCCTGACCTTGGCTCCGCTGCCTTGTAGGGGAGGTTCGGATGCCTTCGGGCAAGGTGGCACAGCCTGCCATCACCGATAACAAGGACGGCACCGTGACTGTGCGCTATGCGCCCAGCGAGGCTGGCCTACATGAGATGGACATCCGCTATGACAACATGCACATCCCAGGTGGGCCCTCCCACCCCACTGCCACTCACAGAGAGATGGGTGGGGGAGACACAGGCTACCATTTCACAAGGCCCCTCTTCTTGCCTCAGGAAGCCCCCTGCAGTTCTACGTGGACTATGTCAACTGTGGCCATGTCACTGCCTATGGACCTGGCCTCACCCACGGTGTGGTCAACAAGCCTGCTACCTTCACTGTCAACACCAAGGATGCGGGAGAGGGTGAGCAGTAGTTCTAGTATCAACCTGCTCTGTGCCCGGGACACCTACACCTGGCCACTGGCCAAGGCCTGGATTCAGGAGGCATTCTCAAGAGGGGCTCCCTGCCCTGCTGCCCTGGCCTTTTCTTTGCGTGGCTGTCGGGACGCTTCACCAGTGCTTCACCAGTGCAGGACCAGTGTGTCCCTGGGCAGTTCCCATGCTTACCCATGAATCTCTTCAGGGGGCTTATCTCTGGCCATCGAGGGTCCATCCAAAGCAGAAATCAGCTGTACTGACAACCAGGATGGGACATGCAGTGTCTCCTACCTGCCCGTGCTCCCTGGCGACTACAGCATCCTGGTCAAGTATAATGAGCAGCACATCCCAGGCAGCCCCTTCACTGCCAGGGTCACAGGTAGGTGGCACTGGGAACAGGGATGGAAATGGGCAGCAAGGGAGGCTTGGTTTCCTGCAGCTGGACAGTCAGTGATGGACGGCCTTCCCCTGCCAGGTGACGACTCCATGCGGATGTCCCACCTAAAGGTGGGCTCAGCCGCGGACATCCCCATCAACATCTCAGAGACGGACCTCAGCCTGCTGACGGCCACTGTGGTGCCGCCCTCAGGCCGGGAGGAGCCCTGTCTACTGAAGCGACTGCGTAATGGCCACGTGGGTAAGATGCCAAGGAGCCAGGGTTTCTGGAAAGGAGGGAGTCTGGGAGCCCATGCTGTCCCTAGCTGACAGCCTTGCCCTGTGCCCAGGGATTTCATTCGTGCCCAAGGAGACAGGGGAGCATCTGGTGCATGTGAAGAAGAACGGTCAGCATGTGGCAAGCAGCCCCATCCCAGTGGTGATCAGCCAGTCAGAGATTGGGGATGCCAGCCGTGTTCGGGTCTCAGGCCAGGGCCTCCATGAAGGCCACACCTTTGAGCCTGCGGAGTTTATCATCGACACTCGAGATGCAGGTAGGTTGACTGCCTGCCAGCTGGAGCAGGACCGCCGTGCTTGGCATCCTGGCTCAGGGGTGTCTATCCCCTAGGCTATGGTGGACTCAGCCTGTCCATTGAGGGGCCCAGCAAGGTGGACATCAACACAGAGGACCTGGAGGACGGCACATGTAGAGTCACCTACTGCCCCACAGAGCCTGGCAACTACATCATCAATATCAAGTTCGCCGACCAGCATGTGCCTGGTGAGTGTGGCAGCTCGGTGAGTGTGGCAGCTCTGTCACACACGCCCCCGCCGCCACTTGGCAGCTCTCCTGGCCACACCTGGGGCCCACCTGCAGCAAGTAACTCACATGGGCGCCGGCTGCGCTTTCTTCCCACAGGCAGCCCCTTCTCTGTGAAGGTGACAGGCGAGGGCCGGGTGAAAGAGAGCATCACACGCAGGCGACGGGCCCCTTCAGTGGCCAACGTTGGCAGTCATTGTGACCTCAGCCTGAAGATCCCTGGTAGGGCCTATGGGGAGCTGAGGTAGGGAGAGAAGGGGAGGGGTTCAGGACTGCTGCTCACCAGGCTGTCCCCCCACTTGCAGAAATTAGCATCCAGGACATGACAGCCCAGGTGACCAGCCCATCAGGCAAGAGCCATGAAGCCGAGATTGTGGAAGGGGAGAACCACACCTACTGTATCCGCTTTGTGCCTGCCGAAATGGGCACACACACAGTCAGCGTCAAGTACAGGGGCCAACATGTGCCTGGGAGCCCCTTCCAGTTCACTGTGGGACCCCTGGGGGAAGGGGGTGCCCATAAGGTCCGAGCAGGCGGCCCTGGCCTGGAGAGGGCCGAAGCCGGAGTGCCAGGTAGGCCTGCTTACCCGCCGATCTGCCCTCCTGGTGGACCCAGGGTGGGGATGGGGGTAAGGGAAGTAGCTTGCAGCCACGTCCCTCTTGTCTGTGCTTGGTGGGGCCTATGCCAGAGCAGCTCTCCATAAGGACACTGTTCTTCCACAGCCGAATTCAGCATCTGGACCAGGGAAGCTGGCGCTGGGGGCCTGGCCATTGCTGTCGAGGGCCCCAGCAAAGCAGAGATCTCCTTCGAGGACCGCAAGGATGGCTCCTGTGGCGTGGCTTATGTGGTGCAGGAGCCAGGTACTGGGAGCCCAGCTGGGGTTTGAGAAAGTAGGGCCTGGGTGTGGGTGTTGGTTCCAGGGCTACACAGACAGCCCAGCCCTGCTTCTGCTCTCCCCCTTGAGGGACCAGGGCCACCTGGGCTATCGGTGGGAGGTGGGAGGCGGGAGGCTCAGAGACTGATGAGCTGGGGCTTCTCAGGATGCTCTCCGGGGCTGGCCCCTGGGGACATGTGGTCTCCCCAGCGCAGTCTTGTGCTCTCTCCATGCCCAGGTGACTACGAGGTCTCAGTCAAGTTCAACGAGGAGCACATCCCTGACAGCCCCTTCGTGGTGCCTGTGGCTTCTCCGTCTGGCGACGCCCGCCGCCTTACTGTTTCTAGTCTTCAGGTGAGGCACTGAGAGAAACCGCCCTCCGGGGGCTCCTGGGCCCGGCCAGACCAGAGCCACAACAAAGAGCAGGCTTTGGCCCTGTGTCAAGTGACCTGCCTGGCCCAGCTCTGGGCACTGGGCCTCTGCTCTGGCCGGGTGCAGCCCACACTTGGGGTCGGCAGGAAGCACCCTGCCCGCCATGTGGAGTTTTTCTCGTGTCTCAGGTCTAAAGGCTTTGAACAGAAGCCTGTGCCCCTTGAGCACCAGGGCTGAGGTTTAAAGAGGGACAGCCTGCCAGGGCTGGGTGTTGCCCACAGAGTGGGGCCACCCTCCCTTCCTGCCGCCTGGGTGTGTGATTGCAGAGCATGGGTTGGGGGTGTGGGGGTGTGCCTGTGGCTTGCGGCCCCTCGCAAATCAATGGCTCTCCCTCTTTAAACCAAGTTGGACGCCAGATGGGTAAGTGTGACCTATGGGCCCCTACTTCTGGGGCCCTGCCCTCTTCCTTTGCCCTGGCCCCAGCTACCTCATCTAACGACGTCTGCTGTGCTTCTAGGAGTCAGGGCTAAAGGTCAACCAGCCAGCCTCTTTTGCAGTCAGCCTGAACGGGGCCAAGGGGGCAATCGATGCCAAGGTACACAGCCCCTCAGGAGCTCTGGAGGAGTGCTATGTCACAGAGATTGACCAAGGTGAGGCCCTGTCCCTGCCCGGCCACCCAGCCATCTGCCTTGGCCCCACCGGGGGCAGCAGGCCTCCCCGAGCCCTGCCCTGATGGCTGGAAGCAGGCTGAGTGTGTAAAAGGAAGGTACTGCTCCTGTAAGCAGCCAAGATGGGGCCCCTTCTTGGGTTCCCTCAGCTAGGCAACTCTTTCCCAGTCGGTGACCCAAAGCCTTTGGGGTCTGGCTTGACAGCCATGGCCACCAGGAAAGCCTTCCACACCCAGTACCCTGCAGTCTCCGGAGGAAAAAAACCAAGTCTGGCACATGGCGGTCTGGCCCTTTAGCCAGGGGCCTGGCTCTTACACTCTGGGCAGCCCTAGGGAGGAGAGGCTGGGAGGCTGTTTAGCCAGTTTCATGACCTAGTCCTGCCCCTCCCGGCTGCATGACTTGAAGAAAGTTCTTGCCCATCTCCAAGCCCCAGTTAACATGCAGATGATGTGGTGTTCATGGTAACCTTCCCGAGGGGCAGCGAGGCGTATGTCCCGCTTGTAAGGGGCTTCTGTCCAACGGGTGGGCTGCCTGAGCAGCCACGGCTTCAGTCCCCAGCCCTTGGACGGTCTGTGCTGCAGGATGTGGGCACCCACAATGGCCCTAGCAGCACAGTAGGCTCCACAGAGCTTCCAGGCTCACACTGATGGGTGAGGGAAACGGAGAGGGCCAGGGTCGAGGCTGTTCCTTACAGATGCCATCTGCTGGTTGCAGTGGAGGGACCCCAGGCTCACGGTGGCCCTTTTGCTCCTTAGATAAGTATGCTGTGCGCTTCATCCCACGCGAGAATGGCGTTTACCTGATTGATGTCAAGTTCAATGGCACTCACATCCCTGGAAGCCCCTTCAAGATCCGAGTTGGGGAGCCTGGGCATGGAGGGGACCCAGGCCTGGTGTCTGCCTATGGAGCAGGCCTGGAAGGTGGTGTCACAGGTAGGTCTATGGGTTTGACTTCAGGTGTGGATGCAGCTCCTAGGGCCCTGCCTCCAAGGTCCTGGTGAGTCAGGAGGCATCTGGAAGTGACAAGCCTGCACTGGATGGCTGAGGACAGGGAGGCAGGCCAGGCTGGCTCTGCCTGACCTCCCATGCTCCCAGGGAGCCCAGCCGAGTTTATTGTGAACACAAGCAATGCGGGAGCTGGTGCCCTGTCAGTGACCATCGACGGCCCCTCCAAGGTGAAGATGGATTGCCAGGAGTGCCCTGAGGGCTACCGTGTCACCTATACTCCCATGGCACCTGGCAGCTACCTCATCTCTATCAAGTATGGCGGCCCCTACCACATTGGGGGCAGCCCCTTCAAAGCCAAAGTCACAGGTGAGCCTAGGGCCAGGCTGCTGGTGCCTTCCCAATGCCTGGCACTCCAGCCACCTCAGCCCCACTCTCTCTGCTCTTCAGGCCCCCGTCTCGTCAGCAACCACAGCCTCCATGAGACATCATCCGTTTTCGTGGACTCCCTGAACAAGGCTACTGGCACCCCCCTGCACGGAGCCCCAGGCCCAGGCCCTGCTGACGCCAGCAAGGTGGTGGCCAAGGGTCTGGGGCTGAGCAAGGCCTACGTGGGCCAGAAGAGCAGCTTCACAGTAGACTGCAGCAAAGCAGGTAGGCAGCCCAGGGCCCCCCAGCCTTCCAGAAAGACTAGGCCAGACACTACCACGGAACCAGCATCTGGGAGGAGGGGGACCTGCCTGGAAGGTGTGGCCATCGCTTCTAGAGCTACCTCCCATCTGGGCCTCCCTGCCATCTCCTTGGAAGAGCTGAAGCTTGCCATGCTGGCCTGGGTAGGGGGAGGGTGCTGGCTGCTCTTCGGGAAGGGCCATCACCCAGAGCAGGTAAGGGAGAGGAGGGCGCAGGACGAGGGCCACTGGTCATTGCCTCGGAAGGGGGCCAGGCCTGTGATAGACCCCTTTCTGTTCCAGGCAACAACATGCTGCTGGTGGGGGTCCACGGCCCAAGGACACCCTGTGAAGAGATCCTGGTGAAGCACGTGGGCAGCCGGCTGTACAGTGTCTCCTACCTGCTGAAGGACAAGGGAGAGTACACGCTGGTGGTCAAGTGGGGCGACGAGCACATCCCAGGCAGCCCCTACCGGGTCGTGGTCCCCTGAGCCTGTGCCTACGCCAGAGGCAGCTCCCATGACAAGTGTCCTTATGCCTGCCCACTACCTGAGCATCCCCATCCCTCAACCCTGGCCCTCCTGGACTGCCCTGGCCACCTGTCACCGCAGCTGCCCCTGCCCTGCGCTCACCTGCCTCTCCCAACTGACCACAGGCCTCTTGGCTTTCACTTGGGCAGAGGAAGCCATTTGGTGGTACCACCTGTCTTCTTTGGTTCTGGGAGGGGTGAGGGATGGGGGTCCTGTGCAAGACCACCCGCTAGTTCTCCTCCCTGGCCAAGAGGAATAAAGTTTTGCTTCCATTCTCCTGTGGGTGGTTGTAGCCTTCTTGGGGTGCGGGGACTGGGTCAAAGTCAACCTGGCAGGGATGCCAGCAGACAGATCAAAGCATGGGCTGAGCACAGGCTACTGGACCTCCAGGTGGCCTGCCTACTGGCGCAGTGCCCAGGGGCTCCTGCCTCAACCCCCCTTACTCTAGGAGGCACCATCTGCACTGTCTCCTCTTTGCTTCCCTAGGCTCCAACAAAAGGCAAGGAGAGGGATGTGTGCACAAGGACACATTGCTGAGGTGGGATAGGGTTGGGAAGGCTCCCCAGTGGGAATGACCACAAACTCAGGGGCCCTTGGCAGCCCTGAACATCGCAGCAAGTCCTGGGCATTTCCCAGGCAGCTTGAACATCACTATTCCCTATGTAAAAAACTGATGAGTCCACCTTCCCTGAGAAGCAGGCTCAAGGTTTCAGGTCCCTAAGTGCAGAGGTGGGAGCGGTGGACGCATTCCAGGCCGCATTCCCAGGGAAGCATGGCACCCTCGCCCCAGGCGGCCTGCCTTCCGTCCCTGGGCGGGTCTTGCTGTGTCTCCCTCTCGCCATCAGTGTGCTGGGGCTCTCTCTGCCCCTTGCCCGATGAGCCCTGCTGCATTCCTGCCCACGGGCCCCACCTGAGCATCCCACGTCCTCCGGCTCCCGCTGCTCCCTGCACTGTCAGACCTCCCCACCACAGCCCACAAGCTGCCCGCATCCTGGCCAAGGGCTGCCGGTGACCTTGGTCCTCACTCAACCACTGACAGACACCGCCACAGCCCAGACACCTGCGGACAAGACCAGGAGCCAAGCTCACTGGCTCAGCGTTCAGGCCGGCTGCCCAAGCTCCAGAGTGCTTGACGACGCCTACACCCCTGCTGGAAGAGCGTGTGGGGTCTGCACGGCCCCAAAGCCACAGCCCAAGGCCAGGCTTGAGAGGAGACGCACATGAGTGCAGAGAGGGAGCGGGCCCAGCTGCGGCCTGCAGCTGCCACACGCACATGCCGAAGTGGGGCCTCCAGAGGGCACAGCAGGGCAACAGCGGTTCTGGCAGGATCCTCATTCGATTTCCAGCTGGGGCCAGGCTGCGGGTCCACGCTCAGGGTGTCCAGTCACAGGGGGACACCGCCAAGGAGCAGGCAGGACACAACTGGAGAAAGTCCCACCCCCACTCC